>JAURVB010013637.1:0-80000 GCA_033002965.1 Piper betle | reverse complement strand
CGCTATCCTCAAAGGCGTGGGCTCGACGACGAGGGCTTGGGCGGAAGCGAGTGCGTGAGTGCGGCTGCTGGCACGGGTGGGGGCGCGGCGGGGGAGCCCGGCGGCGGCGGCGGCGTGGACGGCTGGGGGACAGAAGTGGGGAAGTTTTTATTTTTACAGTCTAGATCGGGCACAAAAGTTTTCCCATAGACGCCCCCGGGTTTAGGGTTAGGCTAGGGTGATTTCAGAAAAATTTTCAACCCCCTTCTGGACAGGCCAATGATCTGTCCATCTCAAAAAAATCAAAACCCCTCCCTCTTCTGGACCTTGCCATGGCCTCCGAGGAGGAGTTCGCCGGAGGTGAGGCGGTGGTAGAGGAGGCAGTCACGGAAGTGGGCGGCGGCGGGAGCGGGGGGCCGGAGGAGGTGGTGGGAGCGGGCAGCGTGGTCGAGGGGGAGCTGCCGAGGGGGCCTCAGTGGGGGAGGCAAGAGTGGGAGGCGGGGCAGGGCGGCAGCTGCGGAGGGGCGGGGTGGCTGCTGTGAAGGGGCTGGGGAGGTCGCGGTGAGGTGGTGGCGAGGTCCAGGGTAGGAGAGTGGATCTATCCAGCCTCATATATATATATATATATATATATATATATATATATATATATATATATATGGAGGTCTGTGGTGCGCTGCATGGTTTTGTAACGCACCATACGCTGCATTGAGGAGAGCCGCTGGATCAAAATCTAGCGGCTCTCGTTTATTCCACCCACCATCCATGTGATGGACCCGCCTACCCGCCCGATGGGTCTGCCGGACCCGCCATCCCGCCCACGACCGCCGCGCCCCTCCCGCCCGCAATCGCCCCGCCCACCGCGCCACCGCCCGCCGCCATGGCACGCCCCCTCCGGCTTCCGCCCCCAGCCGAGGCCCCTGTCCACCGCCCTCTTCCCCCGCCTAGCCATCGCCCGCCGCCGCGGCTGCAACACCGACCCCCCCTCCCTCCGCCACCACCGATTCCTGCTCCCCGCACTCCGCCATCGCCCAATTCGGCGGCCCCCGGCCACCCCCGCCTCCGCCGAATCGGGCGATGGCAGAGTGCGGGGGGGGGGCGGGAATCGGCTGTGGCGGAGGGGGTGGGGGTGTATGTTGCAGCCACGGCGGCAAGCGATGGCCGGGCAGGGGAAGAGGGCGGTGGACGGGGGCCCAGCTAGGGGCGGAACCTGGAGGGGGGGGCGCCACGACGGCGGGCGGGAGGGGCGCGGCGGTCACGGGCGGGTAGGCAAGTCCGTCGGGCGGGTGGAATAAACGAGAGCTGTTGGATTCAGCGGCTCTCCTCAATGCAGTGCGTGGTGCGCTGTAAAATTATGCAGCGCACCATAGCAAAATTGTATATATATATATATTCTGTTTTTCTTATTCAACAATAGATGCATTTCTTCTAGCTTGCTTTCATTCCATATTTTTATTATTTGTGTTTTTACTACTCCCAAATCTCAATATTTATGATCCCATTAATTCGTCATTACTCTTCGATAAGCTGTGTAAGTCGACAGAAGCAGTACCTCCCACGGTCATCTGCAAGCCAAACCCTGAGCAGTAGTACCTGCGTTAAATCCAAGAAAGAATTATTTGTTTCTTTTTCTTCTTTTTTTTGAAAGCAATAATAATGTCTGTCTTTTGGTTGGACTGCTTGCGTTTTCTAGCTTTGTTTCGTTTTTAGAATCAACAAAAATTACTCACCTCCGTGTATTTGATCTTGTATAAGCACCGAGTACTGATTGTTTTTTTGTCATCCATCGATCAGGTGTCGGACCTCTTGGACATGGGTAAAAAGCTATTCAAGGAATTGAGTGACAAGTTTGAACAGAAAATGATCTGGTTAGTACCTTATACCATATCTTCGGAAATTAATTCGAGATCATAATACAATCTTGCCTAAATTAAAAAACTCCTGGCATAGAAAATAAATAAAATCAAGTTTACACTTTCATTCCAACTTCAACCAGGAGGGTGCTTGGTATCAGAATTTAAGAGAACCTGTTCGAGGCAGTTGTGATTGGTGTTTAATTTCTTCTTATCGCAGCATTCACCAAGAGGAGGTGGAGAAATGGACGCAAGAAATTAATGACCTAAGAGAGCTTGATTCTGCCAACGAAGTAGTCAACTCTCGCCTACAAAATATTCAGCGTCTGCTTAAAGATGTTCATGGATAATTTCGACCTTGTCCCGCCATGAAAAGAAACTCGGCTTCTCTAGCTCCGAGAATTTTAAGCACCTGCACTCGTGTCTTTCTTTCTTTCAGCTCGTCTTGTTTTAGACTTGGAAAGAATTGAACGATTATAAATTTCTGCTGGGCTCACAATTAAAATTTGATAAAACACCATTTTTAATTCCCAGACGGGATGGGAGGATGTCCTCGAGCTTTCAACATAAAAACTAATTGGTTGTCAAGGAAACCCCATGCCTGATATCAGAGGAAAGAGTATTCCAAGTTCTTAACTACCATCATCAAATACCAAAAATGAACATTAAAAAGGGTTCTAACTTCTAAGTTCTAACTACTACTACTACAGTGCGTCCTCCTTATGAATATTCGTACGTGTGAAAATGTCTATTTTTTTCGAAAGGATTCTGGAACACCGTAGTCACGTGTCTAATCATACGAGTCCAGCTTCTCAATCGTCAGTGCCTTGGCGCTGTCCTCGCAGACAGCAATGTGGAGGGTCGTGGTGAGCTTGGAACAAGGAATGGTAAACCCGTCTCGCCGTCATGGTTGCAAATTGCAACTGTGCAGACGAGGCAAGTGTTTTTTATGCTCCGCCATCGACGTTGCATCAGCCACGGCCACCGCTTCAGGCTACGTGCACAGCATTTGGCCCCAAAAGACCAAGGGAACATTTCCTTCCGAAAATCAATATGTTTTTTTTAAAAAAATTATGTATTCTGAATCTACACTACCATTTGACACTTCAATTCAATAATAATAATAATACCTCAAATATAATTTATAAGTTACAGCTCCTATTTGGAAAATATCTAGTAGGTCTCATCCCTTAAAATTTATACAAATAAAAGTTACAAAAAAAGTAATTTAAATATTCATAAAAAAATTTTAAATTAATTTATCAGTAACCGCTAGGATACCAATACATTATATCTAGTCATCCATCTTCATCATATGACTGTATTTTTTTGGTGACTTAAATAAAATTACTTTTATTATCCAACCTTGTTATCTAAAAATTCGTATGAGATCACTCACACGAGTATCAACTCATGCTTATACTATTTTTTTTTCTATTACCCTTTCATATTAATTTTTTAATAACTATGATAAAAATAAGTACTTTCAAGATGGTACAAAACCTAAAAGTAAATCTTATTCAAGTCTAACAAGACAAAAAATTATGATCTTCCTATCTATACACTTTCCTTACAAATATACAGACTCGGTTAAAACAGTTCACCTAAATTTTTCTCATGATTTGCAGCGACGCTTTCTCATTATTTATGATTTCAATCACACATTTATTATTAACCCACGCAATATTTTTGGAGATTATCTAATATCAACTTAAGTTTATATCAGTTTAAGTTGAGCTCAAAGTAAATCATTCAAATCACATTATTATATTTTTATTTAGACAAAATTACTCAATCATTCGACCACCCTCACAGTGACGGTACATACATCAACTTCAATTGACGTGAAAATCATCACAATTTAATACTAATGTTTTCCATAATTTTTCCCAAACGCAAAATTCTTCCGAGATATTTTTATCCAAGTAATTACTTCCTCTAGAATTGAGACTAGGAGGGAAGGAGATACAACCCAACATCACAGTTGCCCCACTGGTAAGCACCAGCGAGCGAGCTCATGGCAGAAAGTCTACCACCCGTTAGAACACCAGTCATAGTAACTTTTTCCACACTTTTATACAGCGCATGTAACATCACAGTACTCAATATGAACAATTAACAAACAACTTTAACGTTATAGAAGACCTTTGGGTGTGAACAGAATAAACCTATGCGAGCAGAAAAACCGCTTCACCATTACTAGATAGTAGCAGCCAGTTCAACAGATATAATAAAGGAAGATCCAGTTGCCTCTCTCAAGTACTGAACATCCCCATTCATTAACCTCAATAGTTTCCTGCTAATTAGAAGACAAATCCCATCCTCAGATGCATCTCCATCATTTTCAAACATCTGAGAGAGCAGCTCTTCTGGAATTCCCGTGCCAGAATGGGTTATCCTGTTTCCCATTCAACACAAGTGTCAACAAGAAAATACCACAACACTAAATTTCTTTCATCCAAGCCTCAAAATTTCAAACTAGTCGTCCAACTAATCCAAATGATTGGGATCGAGGCTGATCCATGTGAGAAAAAATAGAAAATTTTTAGTGGTTGGAAAACTAGCATTGCTTTTCTTGAGCAAAAAGAAAATGCAACAAAGAGATCAAGCGATAAGGCACAAGCATTGTCAGAGATATTAATTTGATATACCAACTATAAGACCAATCAACTTATATAATCCAACAAGAATAAGCCTTTTTTTTGGTGATGAAACATCTTGAGCAGAAAAAGTTACAAATATACAGAGGTAACACAGCAATCATTACGCAGCAGGTTATTCTTTCAAAGGCCTCTTCCTCTGGAGGAGCTATTCTACCTATCCTACTCTTCGTGGCATACAAAGATCGGGTATAAGATCAAGGGAGTGAATCATTTTTTAGATCAGGCATTAAATTAAGGGACTGATTCGTTATAAGTATTCATTGAAAAAACCCCACAATTACTAATTCATATTATTACCTTCAAATAATTTCACAAGCTAAGTGACGAGAGATTTGATCTTAAAAACCATAAATGTAACATCCCAACCCAATTAGTGCAAAATCATGTCATCTCTTAAAAAATGATTAACCAAGTCAAAAATAACAGGAACATTCCCACCAATATAATAGATAGGTATTCGATATAGAACTAACTTTTAAGGATCTTGCTTTCAGGAAATTTTGTCCTCAAAATTCTTTTCATGGCTCTAAGGCCTAATCTAAATTTATCTAGGCATACCCTCGTCATCCAACACGGTTTCGAATCAGCTCAGATAGCGCATGTAATTTACCCAGCCCAATTAGTATAAATTAAGGGATTTAATCATCTCTTTAAAAGTGATTAATTAAATTGAAGGTCTATATGGATATCCCCACTTATATATTATATCTTACCCCAAGTAGTGTTAGGTGTGGGACTAATTTTTATAAGGGTTATTACAATCCACCCACGTGTAGAAACTTCCATGGTTGAAATTCTTTTCTTAGACTTTTGATTTCCTTATATCCATCCTTCTTTCTTCAAAAATTCCGTCCACAAATACCTTTTCCTGGACTTCTTTTTTTCACAACCCACCATCAAATAAAATCGTAGGTTGGCTCTGATATCACCTATAATGGCCCGGCCCAAATGCAAACTGATAGACTTAGTCACTTCTTCAAAAATGATTATTCAAGTTAAAGATTATAAACTCATCCCTACTAATATATTGAATCTTACCCCGATGGGAATTGGACGAGCAGCTAAATTAGTATAGAGTGGTGGTTTTAGTCATCTCTTCATAACTGATTAACTCAGTTACAGAACTATAGACACAACCTCACTGATATATTATGTCTTATCCCAAAAGGTGTTAAATGTGAGACTAATTTTATGAGGCTTATTACAATAAGCTTGAAACAAGTTGTATCTTCTCATGATGGATTCTTTGTGAGTAGGAAACTTCAAGTAAACACAACCCACTATTGTCGGCATCAACTTCTTCCTTGAACGCTCTCCCCATATTGATTTCACCTATGAAATTCCCACTGAGTAAAAAGCTATATGGATTAGTTTAACGGATTGTGGGTGGGGCCCGACCAAAATTGCACATATATGCAATACCCTAATTCATGTTGATTGTTGACCTTTAATACAAGCCATTCAAGCAAAATCCACTGGGAAAGATAATGCTGCAGACTATCCTTGATTTCTCAGACAAAATCAATGATTTCCTTTTTGTAGGTTCCTAAGATCACACTGTATATAGAAGAGGAGAAAGCAAAAACCAAGACACTTTGATTTCAATTTGTGTGATTTCCATAAAAGCTTTACACAACTTTTTTAAATAGGCATCACAAATAACAAATCTTGCCTGAACATGATCATGCAATTTCTTTTCTTCTATCTCAAGTTCTTTTGTTTCTTCTACCTCGTCAAATAGGTCTTTTATATGAATCCTAATCTAGAATCCAAATGATTATAAATAACAAATGACAAAACTTTGATCCTCTTTTATTCATCTACCACGTCAAAGAGGTCCGAGACATGTAGGAAGGGGTGGGGAGTGGGAATCAGGATATAGATGCCTATTTTGAACATTGTCCAAGTTACATGTTAATCTACTGTCAGTTTGTCATCCAACCCAAGATACCCTTCTTGTCATGGTGACAACTGTTGGGTCATATTGTTGGTGAAGTTGCAAAGGATTGCTTCTACAATCATGTCTTGTGTATTTGTTCTTTTCTTCTTGTTGTTGAGAAGTAGACATCTTCATTAAGGATGCTTCTAAATAAGCCATGCATCATTGACTTCCAGTTACAACGTGAGGAATATGTTGGAAAATTTTATGCTTTGTGTGTCTCTGTAAGGAATATTTAAGAGTTTGACTTGTTGATGTATTTGAATTGTTGTTAGGAAGATAGATTATTAGTAAATAGATGAATTTGGTAATTAGGTTGAGATGATGATCTATTTGAAATGCTGTAAACACCTAAGTACACACTTTATCTTCTTCTTCTTCAACTGTTGTATCACCTGTCTCATTAACCCTAAAAATGCATCCAACAATTTAAAATTCAAACTCCAAAAGACAGAGTCAGACATCAGTGTATGATACATGAACATAGTTTATAAACACTAATGATTCATCAAGAATCCACCCAAAATTGAGATGATTGTTTTAATACAAAAAGATGACGATGTATATAAAGAATTCAAAATATAACGCCTGAGGCACCACAAATGCAACAATTTCCATAATTAATTGGCGTAGGATTCCAATTTCAAATCAATATTTTGTTAAGTGTTTTATGATATGATATGGACAAAATAATTCCATTATCATGTTGCAACTACAAGGAGATAGATCCTACCTCAATTCCATATGCGCAAGCTGGACAGTTTGACCCAAATTATCTCTCACTAAGCCAATGGAGATGTGTATCTGACCTCCTGCAGGGGTGTACTTAACCACGACATATAAAAAATCAGCCAAAATCTGCTGAAGTCTCAAGTTGTCGCCATAGAGATGCTCTTTTCCAGTACCCTGGGTGTAATCTTGTATAACATGGATGCATTTGGCCTCACTTGGAATCATAACTTGACTTACAGCAGTATCTAACACATCCTGGAGGGTAAATACTACCATTTCCATATCCAGATAACTGCACGAAATTCAAGGGAAAAACAGTCAGAATGTTGTACCTTGCAGAATTAAACTAGTTTAAACACGTAATGCATTCCCTACAAAATGTCACAATTTTGCAAATAGAAGCATTAAGTTCCCATGAAGTACAAGCAATAGTAATAATGAATTTTCAGTAAAACCTTGTAATAGAAAAGAATATAATTACATGTAATTTCTGCCTTCAAAATACTATTTAGTTTTATCTAATTAGAGTGGAATTAAAAAAGATGAAAAAAAAATTAAAGCAGTTCGAACATAAAGGTTACCCCTCTATTATGGAATCTAGATCGAAATCACTAAGGACTTTAGTTAGCTGCTGCTGGCATCGCAAACTGGTACCAAGGAAGCGCTTTTGTTCTTCACATAATTCGGTTCTCTCCAACAGATTCCTGGCAAACATAATACCTGAGAGAGGATTCTTCATTTCTTGCCTCATGTAAGCTAAGACCTTCGACCTTCTCATGGCAGTTTGCTCTAAGAGTTTCTGAACATGAAGTGCTTGTTGTAACTCATGGCTTGTAATATGCAAAAAACAGAAGACCCCTCTGACAATTCCTTCCCTGTCTACCTTTTTATTCATTGAAAGAAGACACTCAACATATTTACCACTTCGTCCAAAGAAACCAAATTGAACTTTCTCGGTATCCTGCCCCATCATAGCACTATTCAGTACAACACCAAAGGTAACAAATGAATCTTGGCTCTTCAGACGACAACATGCCAAATGAATTCCAAAGACCTCTCCTAAAAGCATTTTATCCATCACTTCATCCCTTTTCCAACCTGTTGTTTTTTCCATTGCCGAATTCCACTCCGAGCACCAGCCAAACTCATCTGCCCCAAAAATTGGAGGAATGAGTGGATTCGGATTTTGTACTATTGACTTGTAGTCACCTTCAATCCGAGTAAACTTATCCATGACCATCCTATGACCAGTCATATCTTGGGCAACAAAGCACACTCCAACCACATTGCCATGAATATCTCTGCTTGCACATGCATTGACTACTAAAACAAGTGGCCCTTGGTCATTTTGATTACTTTTTACAAGGAATTCTACGTTTTGCTCTTCTTCGCCTGAAAAAGAAACCATGGGATCAAATATCATGACCACATCTCTAGAAATACGTAGAGCTAATAAAACAGCCTTAGAAGCCGAACATGTCACACAAAGATAATTCTTCTATATAGTAAAAAAAAAAAGAAAAGAAAGGATAGAAGTGTAGGAGGTAACACACCTTGCAATGCCAAGTACAGCATGCGCCTGACAACCGTGGTAGAACAATATTCTACAAGGGAGAGCAAGTGTTTTCCCATGACTTGTTCAAGGGACGTTCCTGTAAGTTCTGATATTTTTGCGTTCCAGCCATTGATTAAGCCATCAACATCAACAGCAAAGATTGGCACGGTTGCAGTCTCAATAAGTCGGACCACCTCGCTTGTCACAGCATGCAATTCATCCATTTCGTCAATCTTTAGGTCACCAAGTTGGGTTTGGATGGGGTCGTTAGAATCACCGAGTTGGGGTTCTTTGATGGAAGCTCGGAGGATGAGCTGAAGGGAGTGAATAGCATCCATTTCATAATTTTGCCAAGGCAAGCTTCTAGTCTTGACCACTTCAAGGAATGCCTTGAAAGAAGATCTTGGATGCATACGCTTGCCATCATCCCGGTCAGTGGGGTGATGTTTGGCCCCACCCCATCGAACTTCAGCAGCCGTATGCCTTCGGAACCAGAAGAGCATGTCAGAGGAAGTGATCTTGACGGCAGCCATCCCACAGACAACATTCCCAAGACAGGAAGCATTGGGGTAGCCGGCGTCGTGAAGGCTGTCAGTACTGAGACCCGTGGAGTCCCTGTGGGAAGTGGAGAGCCAACGTGCCAATTGGCGCAGCTCTGCATCGCTGGGGGCTACGCCCAGCGGGAAGACTTGGTGCTTGTAAAGGAGGGCAGCCCCATCGCATTTGATGAGGTCCATTATGTTGGGGATCTGGTTCACGATACCCATTGGGGCGTCCCGGAGGAGCATGTCACACAGCAGTGTTTGGGTTCGCAAGATGTTTTTCTCCCGAATTTGTCTCTCCAGTTCCAGTTCCTTGTTCACGTGAATGGCAAACACCTGCATCAGGAACTCGCAGGCGTATCTGAGGGGGAAGGGAACGAACCTCGGCTTGGTGTTGTGGCAAACTACAAGGCCCCACAGCATCTTCCTCCGACTAGGGGCGGCGGTGGTGGTATCACTAGCAACAGCCGCAGCAGTGGCAGCAGATAAAGAAGAAGAAATAGAATGGTCACCAACAGCAGCAGCATGATGATCAGTAGTAGTACTGGTCGTAGCCCCCTCATTGATGACCACCGCCATGACCAGGGACGCGACAGAGCCCATGTTGGCCATGTAGTGGAGATGGCAACTGTGGGGAGCCCGGAGGGTCGAGCCGCACAGGGTGAGATCAAAGGGAAGCTTCTCGTCCTGATACACCTTGACGGGTTTAGCATGGCAATCGCAAATCAGGCGGACCTTGTTCTTCATGAACAAGAAACGGGCGGCCTGGGGAATGTCGGTGGCTGGGTAGTGGAGGCCCAGGTAAGGGTCCAAATCCGGGGCCGTCACCTCGGAGATGACCTCCCCGTGGTCGTCCTCGTGGAACTTGTAGGCCATCACCCGGTCGTAGCCGGTGAGCTCGAACACCTCCTGCACGACCGTGTCCACCAGCCTCTCCATGCTCCCACTGGGCAGCGACTGCAAGCGGGAGATGGCCTTGGCAGCCAGCTTGTACGACTGCAGGGCGCCGGCGGCGGTCATGGGCACCTCCAGAGGCTTCACCGGCTCGAAGTCGACGATGAGGCTCCCGGTGACCCGGTGCACGATGGCGTAGAAGGGCTTGCCCGACGTCTTGCAGTGCACCAAGATAGGGTTGAGAAGGGAGACATCCCCGACGGAGGAGGCCTTGTGGAGGGCGGCCACGCTGGGGGTGGTGAAGATGGTGCGCAGGTCGGTGCCAATGCCCAGGATGGGCTGCTCACCAATGCTGGGCACCGCATGGCTCACCATCGTCAACATCTCCGACGCGTTCTCGCTGTAGGCCATCACCTTGAGCGACTTCTCGTCCAGCGCCAGCAGGCAACCATAGGGCTGTATCAGCTTCCCTTTCTGGATTTGGTGCAGGTACGCCGCCACGCTCGTGTCCTTCGACCGAGGCTGCTCATCGGCTTCCACCCCTACCGAGCTACTCACCGCCACCGACCTCGAATAGTCAAAGCTACTCCCCGCTTCCTCAAACTCTTGATGCAGCTTCGCGTCCACACTGGTTTGGGCCACCATTCGAGCGCTCCTTTTGCTTCTGTTCCCGGCATCCCCGCCGCTTCCACTTGACGGTTGTCCTCCTCCTCCTCCACCTCCTCCTCGTCTGGAAGAAGACATTCTTGCCTATCTCACCTTCCGTCCTTCTCAAACTTCTCCTTTATTTCCTCCTTTCATCCCCTTTGCTGCAGCCGCAGTCTCCTCCCGCTTCCCGGTCAGTCTCCTCCCGTCTCCTCCCGCTTCCCGGTCAGTCGCCTCCACCATCCCACTCCCGCTCATAAATAAATACACCCACTCCTCGATACTCCCCTCCAACTCCACTCCCACTCCCACTCCCACTCCCACCTATAAATATATATATATATCAATTCGCCTGCCTATGAACATGAAAATGTCAATTTCGATTTCGACGCGAGGGAAGAAAGATTGGGAGTAAAGCAAAGAAAGAAAGAAAAGAAAAGAAAAGAAAGAAAAACAGAGTTCCCCTTTTCATTTATAATATAATTTCCATTTACACGCAGCACGCCTTTAATTTCGAATCCGATCCGAAAGTTGGGAAGAAGAAATCTATTTCTAAAGCAAGCAGCCATCCACCCTAGTGTTATTGCGGCTACCGCAGCTGCTTCGATTTTTGTAGAAACAAAGACAAAAACATATAAGTAGCAATTAAAGAGATTATTATTCTTCCTTACTCTATTTTCGAGTCTCCAGAATCTCAGCAATCAATCCCTCTGATTCGGAATGGACGATGGATTATAGCTGCTCTGCCTTTTACACTAATGTACTTACTATTTCTCTCCAAGTCCAAGGAGGAAATAGCGTTTGTGGGATGGTCTGGGGGACTCATGGGGGATCCCTGTATGTCTGATCTATGAGCAAAGCTTGCTGCGTCTTTTAATTTTTCTGATTTCTGTCCCGGCCAAAAATGGAACCAGGGGAAAAGGGGGAGTCCACGTGATGGGTAGGCAGGCAGTCCAATGGTGTCTCAAATTAATGAATACGTATTAGTTTAACATGCAAGTTGCAACAAAGCTTATATAGGAGTCATAATAAATACAAAACTACATACATACACATAGCACATTGCCGGTCGGCAGTCCGTCCATGTAAGCAAACTCGCTAGGCGCATCCCATACCCTGGTGCGACCACGAGTTGGGTGACCCTGTGTCTTCATTATTGACACTCACAGAAGGCTCCATGTAAGCAAACTCCCTTGTTTGTTAATTAATTGTTATTATTTTATAAAATAAAATGTTTTAATAAATTTATTCTCGTATTGTACTTATATACATAAACGACGGGTTTTTCTAATTTTTTCTTTTCAGAACTCCAGCCTTTTTTTTTTGACATGAATTTCAGCCTCCTATTGAAGGCTCCGTCAGACCGATTTTTTTTTTAATATCCATTCGAACGATTTCGTCCATATAATTATTGCTGGACTGCTCTGCCCAAAATCAGGCTCTGCCACCAACACTGCTCTTCACGTGTATACTCATGGGCATGTTCCCCTCTTCTCTTTTCAAGGCAGTTTTTTTTCCCAAGCAATTTTTCAAGGCAGTTACATACCCCAAATACCAAAATTAAATTCTCAAAATGAAAAACCAAAATGAATTCCCAATTAGCAACTGAATCTTCTTAATTTAAATCGAAAAGTACATATCAAATCAAAAAATTTAAATCCAAATCTTTTGAAAATTAAACTCATTACAAACAACACTATTTCCCTTGTTTTTGCAATAACAATAACAGGGCATGGAGTAATTGCAGAAGTAGCAGAGATCATAGGATTGCAATGATGTTTAAATACATAAAAATCTTGAACCTTATTCTCCAATTTATTTTTCATATAAATTGTCATAATATAGTTTATGTTGTAACGTCTAAATCAAAAATCAGTCTTTCATGCTATACATGATGCTTTTCATAGTCTACTACCCATGCATTTAGAGTGCAATTTTCAAATTTTTTGAATAAGTAGACAGCAAAGTGACTTTGCAAATGCTTTAATCAGAAATGCCCCAAAGTCTAACTTGTAATTATTTTTCTAAGTAATGTGATGCCCTTTAAAAAAACCAAAATTAAAATTAATTGTGAAAAAATAATACCAAAAAGAATTTGTATTGTTTCTTCAAATAAATTCGTGTAAATTCGTGTGTTATTGTATATTAAATTTCTAAGAACCCTCTGTGGAATAAACAAAAACAAATCTAAGAACTTGCGGAATGGAGAAAAAATCTTAAACTTAGTTTGGATTGAGGGAAAGAGAGAAAAATGTAACAATAATTTTTTCATTCACAATCCTCTTGTTTAGGGGCTGTGAGTCTTCACTAACTAAAAGGATATACGTCTTCTAAGAGCTCTTGGCAAAATTTATTTGCCGACTCGCTTAACTTTTTAATTTTAGTTAGTCAGTCCACTCACCCTTCAAAAAAAAAAGTTAGGGACGAGGAAAACTGACTTCAAAGATTCCAATCAAAGTTTTTTTGCAGAAGTTATGAAGAGAGAGCGGAAGTGAGAATAATATTATATTTTATTAATTAAATAAAAAAATAATTGATAATTTTTTCTCACATTTATTTTCTTTCATTTTCTCATTGTCTAAAGTCCAAAGAGACCTTAAGGACTCCATTCTTAAATTAAAGTAAAAAATCGTTTTTTTATAAATATGAATTTATAATGAGTATAATTAATATACACACTAGTTTATATTCTTGTATAAGGTAACTTTAATGTCCGTCATTGGGTTATAAGAATAGTTGGATAATGACAGTAGTTTAGCTTATATAAAAAAATTATGGTCATATGATTTGAATGAATGGTTAGATTTAAAAGCTCATAATTTTTCATGTCAGCTATAACTGATACCAAAGTTTCTCATTTATAAATTATCTATAATTTTTCATGAAAAATAATATATTGGTGTTGCATAGTTGTAATCACAGACAAACTGATTTGGGATGTAAATAAGTCAAGGTGAGCTGAGTCAAGTTGAGCATCAATATGATCATGTTTAATATACGATGATATTTTTATAGTCAAGCCAAACTATTCAATAATTCTACCAAGTTTATATCGTCTCTTGTTTTAAAAAATTTAGTCCAGTTTTTGGTCTTTTCTTCCCTTCTCTCTCTCTCTAGATATATATTTAGATATATAGAGAGAGAGCAGAGAGAGAGTTTATGATGGAGAGAGAAACTTTGAGAAACTTAGTAAGTAGTCGTTAGATTTAATTCAATGATAGGCGATTAAAAGATAGAGTTAGTAATATAACCAATTCAAATATAATCTAAAACATGCATTCAGATCTAAGGGCTCTTGTCAAGTTTCTCTTTTTTAAAGTTTCTCATTCTATCATGACCTATATATATATATATATATATATATATATATATATATATATTAATTAAATTAAATATTTTCTCAAAATTAAATATATCAAACTCAAGTTATGAACCAAGTGAGGCTGAAAGGTCAAATGCTCAATGTAATCCCTTGAATTGGCTTGCAGAGCAAACCGAATCAAACTGATAAATTTTGACATATAAATATATAATTTATTAAAATGGAGAACAAGTAAAAGAATAACCTAACAATTGAAGGAGTCAAAAGAGGGCACCCAAAGGAATCTAATGAGTAGATAACACCCAAAATACATACAAAACACATAGACTTGGCTCATTTAAGTAGAATCCTAGATGAATTGAATTTACAAATGAGACTTAGTTTTTGGAGAAAATCTCATTGAGTCTCCCCCATAAATAGGATGATAGAAAAATTTGCACAACATGTGTAATTATCATTTAATTGCAGAACAATTCATAACGCCATTTGACGTTCACAGAACATTTTCCAAGGTGTTATGCGGCATGTTTGGATCATTCACATTATATTTAACACAGATTTTGTATTCATCAAGCTATTGGCTTACCTAATCTTCACATGGGCCCTTCTCCTGCAAGTGCAAATCACAAAAGTTCTTCCAACCCCATGTTCCTTCTTCGATCTGTGTACCTACACAAGTTGCATATGAGAGTACAGTGCACGTCCGGACTTGTGGTTTAAAGGGTACTAAAGGCGACTGCCTGAGAGTACTCAGCCTTTGTGCTCAAGGCCAGGAGAATTATGGAAGAAAGGAGAAGGCTTAAGATATATATGTAGTCTCAATGAACCAAAGAAAAATGAAAGGAGAAAAATGCCGAATGAGGCATTAGCAAAGCAGACAGTTCGGGATGCTACCGTGTCTGCAGCTCAGTGGCTCCTCAGTAGGTGCCCTTTAGAGAGTTCACGAGAAGTATACGAATGTTTTCTTTCATATGAGAGTTTTCTCTCATAGCCAGTTTGTTATAGTCATATTTTGGACTAGTAACGCTTGTTACTGACGTGTTTTATATTATATGTAGGTGATAATCATGAGTTGGATCTGCTAGCCTGAACAGAGGAGCACTAATGTCACTTGCAAACACGTCAGTCGATAGAGTGGTTAATATTTTGTTTATGATGTTATTATATTGAGAATAATGTGATTAAATGCTAAGATATGGTGATATAATGTGATTAAATGCTAAGACATGATAATATGATGTGAAATGTAAATATACTGCACAGGTGGGTTATATATATATATATATATATATATATATATATATATATATTTACATATGTTGATTTGATAAGGTGGCCCCTAATTGCACTTTTAGGGGAGATTCCATTCGTTTTATTTTTATAATTTTTATTGATTTATTGTAATTATTGATGGCGTGTAAATTAGTTTGCGTGTCATCCATATAGTATCATGTTAGGGTTTTGTACATTCATCCATGCATGGCGAGTCATATCTTCATCTTAAGACGCCGAGATTAGATATGCATGAATTGGGTTCGGGTTAGCCGACCTAACCGGGGCCCGTGACATGTCGATTTGGTTCACGAGTGTGAACCGGATTTGGGGTATTGCAAATCGAGTCTTACCGACTAACAACTTTAAACATGATTTGACTTGACCGTAATATTTCTGATTTAGTTCTTAGGTGAATTGAAATCGGAGTGTTACATACCCGATATGCTAAAATCAAACCTGATTATATGGATACCAAACCCAGTTTATTTGGGTTTGGTCGGCTTGGGTTTCATGGGTGCCCGATCCAACAGGTACCCCTACCTGGACCTACCCATGTTTTTGGCCACCCAGTATCTTGTAGAGAGATTTCTCTACCCATCGTGACTTAGAAGATACTCTCACATCACCTCCGATCAGAGTGACATACCTACTAAGATTTCCCTAGCTTCTCTCCACCCTACCATGTATCAAGCCACCACATGTGAGGATGAGATGCCCATATAGGTTCCTAGATGAGAGTGATTGTAACAACCTAAATCTAGTTTACTCTCAAACCAATTTGGAAATGTTATTAGGGATCAAACCATTCTTAATTCAACTAAATCAGTCAACTCAACCCTTTATGTAACGACCCGCCCATTCTGAGCCACAAGCCAAGTGTTATTATATGAAACTAAGTGTCTCATAAATTAATTTTTCTATTAGTTGTCAAGATTTTAAACACCATGATATAAAACATAATATAATAAATGCTCGGAGTAATCTAAGCCCATGAACCGAACCAAAATCCCACTGCTATGCAAACAATCTACAGAAAAGAATAGTCCAATAACAGAGTCCTCCAATTGTCCCGACTCTACCCATCCTCCATGCTCATACCTGCGAAGGCAATTCCGCATTAGTGATAAAAAATTAAGTCATATAATTACAAGAAATAATTAATATATTCTATAACATCATTAATTACGTCTTTTAGTGATTATGAGCTTATGCTGAGCTTTTAATATGCTAGGAGGGTGGCCGCCCATCCAACTACAATCTCATGTATGTGCACACACGCTACGGGGCCCTCTGCCTATAATTATCGATATTTGTCATTGACTCACCCTCTCAATATCACAAGTACATAATGAGCTGTCTTGAGCCATTGCACCCTGTCACCCCTTTCGGCATGGGGGCAGGTATTTAAGGGTGTTGCCCATGTCGGGACTCCCATATAGTAATTTTAAAGGTGCTGCCCTTGTCAGGACTCCCACATAGTAATTTTTAAGGGTGTTGTCCCGTGTCGAGACTCCCACATAGTAATTTTTAAGGGTGTTGCCACGTGTTGCGACTCCTACATAGGAATATATAACATTTTGAATAAATATACAAACCTGGTATTGTGATGAGGAACTCATAACTATGACACACGGTCGTAAAGCCTTCCCTTTGTGAGTCAAATGTGCTCACAAACTATCCAGAGGATGTTTTATTTAACATCAATAGAACTTTCCATTATATAGAAGAATATGGTGGAATTCAAAAAGTCATTATATTAAACTTTATTAATATGTGTAGAATTCAAGAAGTTATTATATTAAATTTTATTAAAAAAAACATAAATACTCATAATTATATCAATTTGTGTGATAACAAAAAGTCAAAAAAATTGATTATTGAATTAATGCGAATGGGTCTAAATCCCAAAAATTTAACAAATAAAACGTATTTAAAACTATTGTACCGGTACTCTAAAGGTTATAATTGATAATTTATGATATCGATTTTTAAGAATTAATTTAATTAAATATTATTTATGGTTCGTTCTAAGATTTACAAAACCCTAAAAATAACCTAATTATTTTTTTCGGGAGTTTTTAACTACATATATATATATATATATATATATATATATATATATATATATATATATCCAAATAGATTATCACCCAAAAGTTTTCCATACATCATTCACATCATTTTTACCATTTCCTTTGAGTTGTGTCTTGACTCCTTTTTACTAATCAAGTTCATCAATCTATCAAAATTGTAACACCCCAAATCCGGTTCACGCTCGTGAACCGAACCGGCATGTTACAGGCCCCGGTTAGGTCCGCTAACCCGAACCTAACTCATGCGGATCCAATCTCGGCGTCTTAAGATGAAGATACGATCCATCATGAATGAATAAATGTGCAAAATCCTAACATGGTACTACATGAATGACATGCAAATTAAATTTCACGCCATCACAATCACGAGCAAAATCGATGAAAATTCTAAAGTAAAACTGACAGAGTCTCCCCTAAAAGTGCAATTAGGGTCTACCCTGTCAAAACAATACATACCAATATATATACATATATCAACAATTTTAATCACACATAATTTAATATACTATATATTCATCATAGGACTTGGGCCACACTTCTGCTGCCCACTCTGATCATATCTCACCTCTTATCATCATGTCTTAGCATCATCTCATTTCATTTAATCATATCCTATCATGCCTCAAACATTTAATCATAGCATTCACAAAATAATAACATAATAATACAATATTAAACATTCAGAAATCTAACATGTGTGTGCACAAGACCTCATTGCTCCTCCGTCCAAGCTGGCTCATCCATCTCGTGCTTATCACCTACATATATATAAGAAAAACGTCAGTAACAAGCGTTACTGGTCCGGAAAATAAAATAACTATAACAAACTGGCTATGAGAGCAAACTCTCATCTGAAAGAAAACCATATACTTCCTCAAGAACACTCTGAAGGGCACTACTGAGGAGCCACTGGGCTGCAGACCCGGTAGCATCCCGAACTTACTGTCTGCTGGTACTGTGCTACTCTCAGCACTTCTTTTTCAGTACTTCTCATGAAACTTTATCCTAAGCCCTCTCCGAACCTCCATATCTCTCCTGGCCTTGAGCACGAAGGCCGAGTACTCTCAGGCAGTCGCCTTTAGTACCCTTTGAACCACAAGTCCGGACATGCGCTGTACTAAACAGTACCCGTAAACCTCCACGTTCTCCGGGTGTGAGGAACTCAAACGCGGAGTTGTCAGGATCCCTCGGGAATGGAACAGTCCGCTGGCACTAATCCAGAGCCCGCTTTGACTGTCACGGCATCCTCTGCATGGTACGTGCAGTCGGTTTCTCCATCTCTCGTCTCACTGAAAACTCGATAAAACTATATATATAGGCCTGGGAAGGGATTTATATAATAGGCCCGAAGGCAACTTGTGGTGGATCTTGTTTTCGAAATCATCCTCGAGGGATCTCATCCTCGAGGGGTTATTAATCCGGAAATATTCGATTAAATGGCCCGAGTTAAGTGGGATCCGATAAAACGCCACTTAACCCGCCCTGCAATAATAAAATAAACATACAATAGAAGAGCGTAAAACAAGACGAGTCCTAAACGGACCTGGTAGAAGCTCCAAGCGTGTCATCGCGCCTAGGCGGCAAGCTCCTACTCCGTACCTACACATCAAAACTAAATACTAACGCCCGCTAACTAAATGATGCATCAAATCCGACATGACCATCACACCATAATACCAACATTAACCATAACAATCAATAATTATAAATATGAATATAATTCTAACTCATCCTATTCCTACCAAATTTATTATATTTTTCTTAAGTTACATTACTCGATTAGCATGCTCAACTCGATCTACCTCATTAGATCACCTACGTTCATCCATTCAAATCATACATATCATTACTTCTTTCATGCTCGAACTTTTATCATGCCAATCAATCAATCCTATCATACTGTGCTAACAATCATTAATTTTAAACAATCAAATTAGAGGTAATTATACCTCACGTCGTCGGCAATCGGCGACGGCTAGGGTTCCATCGCGCGTCTCGGAGCTCGAATTCGGCGCTCCTCGGCGTCCGACGTTCGATCGAGTCCAACTAGGTGAGCTCCGCGGAAGATCCGGTGAATTCCAGCGAATTCCAGAAATTCCGATTTTTCGGCAGTTTTCCGGCCGCTACTGGCGGTTTTCCGGCGGCTTCCGGTGGTTTTCCGGCGACAATCGCCGGCGGCGTCTACTAGTCGGAAAGGGGTCGTGTTGGGTACCCTTGGAACCGGCTCGGCGAGCCCGACTCATCTATGGCCTCAACATGGTCGACGGAGTTGGCGGCTCGCCGGAAAATGGTCAAAACAGTGGTGGCGGCGGTGGGTGACTCGATCCGGCCGGGATGGGCGGCGCTGGCCTCCGTTCCGGTCGGGGACAGTCGTGGGTTGGTCGAAGACGTCGAGGTGACCACTCGATCACGGCGGCAACGGTCGCCGGCGGCGGAATCGGCAACGTGACCGCAACGCGGCCGCGGCGTCGCGGCGCGGTTTCCTCGCGTCGCGGCGGTCCGATGGGGGCCGGACCTGGTCGGGGCGGCAGGGCGACGCCGTGGCCGGGCTGGGCGGCGTCGATCGGCGGCCAGGCGGCGCCGGCCGTGGCGGCGGTGGCGCGCGAACAGGGGCGGCGCGGCGAGGGTTTGGGCGCGGGGAAAGAAAAGTCGGGGTGAAAAATGGGTGGCAAACTCGTAAATAATACTTGACTCGTCTCCGGCTCGAGTCAAGTATCATAACTAACTCGTATTAAATCCTAAAAAATTTCATAAAAATCGGGAAAAATCCCGTAAAATCAAACAACACCAAAAAAATTATAATGACATGCTCTAGAACTATCAACCCACCCAAACTGCCCGAACGCGTCCTAACGCGGTAAACGGCCTAATATTAATTCTACGATCCACTATATATAAAAGTAATAAAAAAAATGACTGGCATACTCTCATATATCTGATAACTCATTCTGTTCTGCTGTATTCATGACGTTATCATCATATATTTGGGTACGCATGACCCTCATAGCTCATACACGAGACCGGCGTCGGCTCGGTACACGTGTCCTGAAACTGACTCAACTCGAAAAATAACGGTCGACCCGACCGGTTCTGAATATAAAACCCTAACTCGAATCGTGGGTTTTACAAAAATCATCAGTTTCAAATCTCATATCATTCAATAGCAAAATCTATATAACATTTCATATAACATTATAACTTCCACAGCCAAACATTATGTCACATCATGATATAGTTTTCATGCCAACCATGTATCATCAAGACATCACATCACATTCTTTCCATCCTCGGCAAGTACATGTGTGCAAAGTAGCATCGTTGCTACTTTGTCGTACCGACAATGCTCATTCAGTCTGATTCTTGCCTACATATAATAATAATAAAACTTTAGTAACGAGTGTTACTAGTCCAGAAATAACTACATATCAAATTAACATGAGAGTTGACTCTCACGTTAAAATAAAACATTTATATCTTCACATGAACACTCATAAGAGCAATTTTTAAGGAGCCATCAAGCTAAGTCTCGATAGCGTCCTATGCTAACTGGTTTGATGCCTCTCTCGGCATTTTTGAACTATCTCACATTTGGGAAACCAGTATACTAAAACTGTGAGATCCCTCAACTTAGTCCCACATCTAATACCTACAGGGATAAGATCTTATTAATAAGTGGGAATGGACTATAGATCTTTAACTTTGTTAACTACTATTAAAGAAATAACTTAGGCCCATGACGTTGCACTTTGGGCAGGTCACTACAAATGATATCAGAGCAACCTGGTACTGCGTTAGATGATGGGCTGGACTAAGGACGTTGGGTAAGGTTGCCTGTCACGGGCCAAAGAAGGGTGTGTGCTGAGGCTAGCAACGAGCCAAGTGTAGGAATTTCGGGGATGAAATTTCCTAAGGTGGGTGGATTGTGAGATCCCTCAACTTAGTCCCACATTTAATACCTATTGGGATAAGATCATGTTTATAAGTAGGAATGGACTATAGATCTTTAACTTGGTTAACCACTTTTAAAGAAATGACTTAGGCCCATTATGTAACACTTTGGGCTAGGTCATTACAAAAACTCTCTACATCCTCCATATATCACCTGGTCCTGAGTATAGAGGCCGAGTACTCTATGGTAGTTGCCTTTATTACCCTTTGAATTCACACATCTATACATGCGTTGCATTGTAGTATTTGTAAGCCTCCACACTTCTCCCAGTATGAGGAGGTTCAAAATATAGAGTTGTCATGATCCCTTAGGAATGGAATGACCTGTCACCAATCTAGAGCCCGTTGTGACAGGCACGCGCACTCTCTCATAGTACATGCAAGTCAATTTCTCATCTCACATCTCATTGAAAAACCATAAAACTCATACTATAAGGCTAGGTATGGATTTTCACAATAGGCCGAGAGGCAACTTTATTTGGATCTAAGTTTTAAAACAAACTCGTGGGATCTCATCTTCGAGGGTTTCTAATCCAAAAATCGTTCGGTTAAATGACTCATGCTAAATGGAATCCAATCAATATCATCAGATGATTCCCTACATGACCTATATGCATCAATCCATCCATATTCATATCCTATTGATCAGCTTTGTGAGATCCCTCAACTTAGTCTCACATCTAATACCTATTGGGGTAAGATCCTCTTTATAAGTATAAATGGAATATGGATCTTTAACTTGGTTAACCACTTTTTAAGAGATGACTTAGCCCATTATGTTGCACTTTGGTCTGGGTTGATAAAAATGATATCAGAGCCTCATGGTTCCATGTTAGATGGTGGGCTAGACTATAGACATTGGCTAGGCTAACTGTCACATGCCAAAGAAGGTCGTGAGCTGGGGCTAGCAACAGGCCAAGTGTAAGAATTTTGAGGACGAAATTCTCTAAGGTGAGTGGATTGTGAGATCTTTCAAGTTAGTCTCACATCTAATACCTGCTAGGGTAAGATCTTATTTATAAGTGAGAATGAACTATAGATCTTTAACTAGGTTAACTACTTTTAAAAAGAAGACTTCGCCCATTATGTTGCACTTTAGGCTAGGTCATACAAGCTTCAACTCAATAAACTCCTCAATTCAGGTTATGAATAATCATGCAACAATATTATATTCTCGTATCATATCGATTTGTATTTAATTCAATGATCAATTTATTATCATTCATCAAAAACACATTACTGTCATGCAAATCAATTCCTACCCTATTATGTCATCTCATCATCCATATTATGCACAATTTTACTTTTAACACACCATGCTAATTAATTATAATTATACAATCAATTTTAAATTAGGTTATACTTCGCGTCGTTGACAACAGTGGCGATGACCGACGGCGATCGACGATCGGTTAGACACAATAGGATGTCGAGGGTCGTATTCGGCACATGGTGACGCACAAAATCTAACAAAGGCCAGCGAGGGACTACAGTGGCCGTCAACAACAAGACATGGTCAACCAAGGTAGTACTTTGCTCTTAGCAACCAAACAGCAAGGGAGGAGGGAGACAGGTCTCCAAAGGCATGACAAGGAGGGGAGGTGGGCGTGAGTGCCGTGATCTGGCAAGGTACGGTGGCATTGTCTGCTCCGGCGTCCTGCCAGAGATGGACAAATGGCAGTGTCGATGGCGGTTCCATGAGGGAGAGAAGGACATTAGGAAGGGCTTGGCTGGGCTCCCACATGGGCCAAACTAGTGTGTGAAGGGATGACCTAGGCCAGGGGATGCCTAGCCGGCAGGGACGGCGATCGCCAGCGGCGGCCAAGTTTTAGAGAGGTGCAACACAGCTCGGTGAGGCAAGAAAGGTGGCGGCTTTGGTGACCACGAGCGGCTCTTCAGGTCAGCTGAGTCTTGACGGTGATGAGGGAGGGAGACGATGATGAGGCGATGATGGCAAGGCGCGACCAGTGGTGGTGAGGCCGGCAATGAACCATAACAGATGAGCAGCGACGAACATGGTTAAGGAGGTCAGGTCGACGGCAATGGTGCCGGTGGCGAGGACGTTGGTGGTGGTGATCATTGGGAGAAGGTCAGTGGATGAAGTGCCGGTTGAAGAGGATCACCACTGGCGGTGGGGATGCCAATGGTGGTGATCGTTGGGAGAAGGGTCAGTGGGTGAAGTGTGAGGTGGAGACGGGTGATGCAGGGAAGAAGAGTCAGAAGAAAGACAGTTTCGTAAATAAAAGTTGACTCGTCCCATAAGCTGAGTCAAAAATAATAAATACATTTTAAAAAATATAAAATAAGTATGATGAAATACCATTAAATAAAGTACACTCAATAAAATAAAATAACATGTTCTAAGCCTACCAACCCACCCAAAATACTAAGTAATGCATCCTAACACAGGCATCGGCCTAATTCTAATTCTTTGATTACATGCACAAAATAATTTTAAAAAATTGGAATACTATTTTATATTCTGATTACTCATTTTCCTTTAATGTTACGGACGATATCATCATATACTCAGGTACACTTGACCATCATGGCTCATAACACATGGCCAACCTCGGCTCAACGCACATGTTCTGAAATTGACTCGACTCGAACCGGTAGCTAAATTGACCAATTCACGAGTATAAAACCCTAACTTGAGTCATGGGTTATAGTGGCGTCATCTACAAGGGACCCCAACCTCCTTTTTATGAGCTATAGATGTCAGGCCAAGTCCACTTTTCACTGAGTATTTCCATACTCCACAGACATACAAGTCCTGCTATCAGTTTACCTAAATGGTTGAGATGAGCAGACATAACCCAATGCACATGTCACAGAAGAGATTTATATTCTACAATTCCACGCAGAGTATGCCTTTATACTCCTTAAGGCACGTTCTGCATGCACAAGTGCACTCTCCACCTTTCTATCATAAAGAGCTTTCTTTTGCAGTTCGTGATTATATAGAGTGGTACCAGAGCCTAGTTGGTAGCAGAGTCATAGTAGTTGTCCTTGTTCCCTTATGAAATAAAGTGAGCTACTTGACTTAGGACCAAGTCAACTGGAACCAGTGAGCGGTCTAGTTCCTCGTGCACGAACACCTGAGAGTTTAACATAGACTGACAATAGTGAGTCATACAACATATTAGCCTATACCATTACTTGGTACCGGTGTCTACCATATAGTAGCAGGACTCACAAGACACCTTGGTATAGCCATATGACCCATAGAAGAGTACCCCAAAGGTACACATAGTTGACCTTTGGCAACAACGAGGATCAGGAAGACAAGGGTAGATGTAGCCCATATACCTCGCACTAGCATAGTTTTTCCTAATATAGCTAAGACTAGTACCTTGCAGTATTTAGAGTACCTACTTGACCAACCTAGTAAACCCTTAGGGTACACCTAGGTATTTTCAGCGAGTTCATTGCATTTCAATGCCCATAGTTGGCAGTGACCTTAGGAGTTAGTCTAGCCAGATGATTCTAACATGTGTGGTCCTGTCTAGCCAAATCAATACAAAGCTAGCGAGCTTCGTCATAGTTTGAGTGGCCAACTTTGTATTGGTCCATTTGGTTGTGTACAACCAACTTTCGAGGAAGAGCAACCCTCCAGGTTATAGCTTAGTGCCTACAGTTTTGCCAACTCATTGGCTTCTACAGTTGAGTCCTCTGATTGCAGTTGATCAAAAAATTCTGGGGACGAAATTTTTACAAGGAGGAGAGGTAAAATCTCAGCTTCAGGTTAGGATTTGCCCCACCTAGTTCGGACCAGTCTTGAGTCAGTTTGAGTCGATTTAGCTTTTAGACCATGAGTATAGGGCTCAGATGGCCGTACAAGGATGTTATGAAGGCTTTGTATGCCCAATGTATAGATAATAGCTTCACTTATGCTACAACAGAGCATGAGCTTATCAGCGTATAATCGAGATATAAAGGTTCTTTCTTGTGTTAGCTCCAGATTTTAGGGCTATATTTATGCCACTTTTGGCGCTTAGAATTCATTTGGGCTTTTTCAGGGTATCTTTTTCGCATGCATCTTAGAGATTTTGGACTTCTAGATTGCCCCTGTAGGCCTTGTTTAATTTGAGTCTCAGATCGTCACTAGTTTAGTAGATGGTTTCAAGGCCCATTTAGTTTTCTTGCCTTGATTTTCATCCATAAAATCTTAGTTAGGCGTCAAATCAGTTTTGACTTTTGTTGAAGTCGATTCGAGTTTTCCTACTATATATAATATTAAATATACCCTAGGTAGACCCCACTATGACCACGGGTTGTATATACCCTAGATTGCACCACGTGGCAAGATCAGGTTCCACTAAGTCAGCCCTATCTTCCCTTCCCATTTTCCTGAAAATTTCTCCCACACTTATGGAGAATTTTTAGCCCTCGCACCAGTGCCACCGTGGACCACCACCATCGCATCCACCGCACGGCCAGCTATAGACCTAGACCCAGTATCGGCGCCGTTGCTGGTACATTGGACATCGGCTAAGCCATTTTGTTTGCCATATTTACACCAGCATTGTCGATTTCAAGGCTTTTTTAGGCGTAGGTGACCTCCCTGCGGTGAGGTTAACCACCCGATAGGTAGTGTAACGATCAGCCATTTTTTACGATATTGTGGGCCTTGCTGGCAGGGTGTTACTCAAAATTTAACAAAACCCAACCCTATAACAGCCAATCCTAACCGGACCCTAACCGGACTAGCTGTTACTTAAAAGGTTACATGAATAATATGAAGCAAATAAGTCTAGCATTTCTAACTCAAAAGAACTTATTTTCAAATGACAATGCATGAAGTAATTATCCCACAGTCTTGGACCGTTTCCCATAGCCACATTTATAACACAAGAAAAGTAAAAAGAGAAGTCCACTTATTAACCGTTCACCACCTACGTTGGTAGAAAAACCACCATGTCGTCTCTTAGTCTTTAGGTCCAACTGCTAACCTGCGGAGGCAATTCCGCGTTAGTGATTAACCACTAAGCCGTATAATTAAATAAAACAAGTCCATAAACTCCCTATCATTATCTATAATATTGACACTTGTGACCATTCCAACATGACCATTTATTAGCTGATGGTTCAGTCCACCATGTCCATTAGTTGGCTGATCGGTCAGTCCACCATGTCCACCTATTGGGTGATGGGTCAGTCCATCATGTACATTACCGGCTGGCAAGTCCAATCCACCATGTCCGTTATTGGCTGGTGAGTCCAATCCACTATGTCCATTAGTTGGCTGATGGGTCAGTCCACCATGTCCATCTATTGGTTGATGGGTTAGTCCATCATGTCCATTACCGGCTGGCGAATCCAATCCGCCATGTCTGTTATCGGCTGGTGGGCCCAATCCACCATGTCCGTAATTAGCTAGCGAGTCCAATCCGCCATGTCCAATTTATTGGTTGATGGGTCAGTCCATCATGTCCATTATTTGATTATGAAAGGCATAGCCCGTGTCAGACTGAGTCAATTCCTTAACCCCGGTTGTAAAACCCACGATTCGAGTTAGGGTTTTATATTCAGAACCGGTCGGGTCGACCGTTATTTTTTTCGAGTTGAGTCAGTTTCAGGACACGTGTACCGAGCCGATGCCAGTCGCGTGTATGAGCTATGAGGGTCATGCGTACCCAAGTATATGATGATAACGTCATGAACACAGCAGAACAGAATGAGTTATCAGATATATGAGAGTATGCCAGTCATTTTTTATTATTATTTTTATATATAGTGGATCGTAGAATTAGTATTAGGCCGTTTACCGCGTTAGGACGCGTTCGGGCAGTCTGGGTGGGTTGTTAGTCATAGAGCATATCATTATAATGTTGTGGTGTTGTTTGATTTTACGGGATTTTTTCCCGATTTTTATGAATTTTTTTAGGATTTAATACGACTTAGTTATTATACTTGACTCGAGCCGGAGACGAGTCAAGTAATATTTACGAGTTTGCCACCACACACACCCTCGACCTTTCCTTTCTTCTTCCCCAAACCCTCGCCCGCGCCGCCCCTGTTCGCGCGCCACCGCCGCCACGGCCGACGCCGCCTGGCCGCCGATCGACGCCGCCCAGCCCGGCCACGGCGTCGCCCTGCCGCCCCGACCAGGTCCGGCCCCCATCGGACCGCCGCGACGCGAGGAAGCCACGCCGCGACGCCGCGCCCGCGTTGCGCTTCCGTCGCCGATCCCGCCGCCGGCGACCAGCGCCGCCGCGATCGGTCGGTCGCCTCAGCACCCTCAGCCTTCCAGCGACCTTCCCCGACTGGAACGGAGGCCGTCGCCACCGTGGCCGGCCGGATCTAGCGACCCATCGCCGCCGGCTCTGTTTTGCCATTTTCCGGCGAGCCGCCGCCTCCATTGGCCACGCTGATGTCATAGATGAGTCGGGCTCGCCGAGCCGGTTCCGAGGGTACCCAACACGACCACTTTCCGGCTAGTAGACGCCGCCGGCGATTGTCGCCGGAAAACCACCGGAAGCCGCCGGAAAACCGCCAGTAGCTGCCGAAAACGCCGAAAATCGGAATTTCTGGAATTCGCTGGAATTCACCGGATCTTCCGCGGAGCTCACCCAGTTGGACTCGATCGAACGTCGGACGCCGAGGAGCGCCGAATTCGAGCTCCGAGACGCGCGACGGAACCCTAGCCGTCGCCGATTGCCGACGACGTGAGGTATAATTACCTCCGATTTGATTATTTAAAATTGATGATGATTGTTAGCACAACATGCTAGGATTGATTTATGATGTGATTGATAGTGCATGGAGGATAAGTGATGAAGTGATAAGTTACATGATGTGATTGATAGTTCATGGAGGTTAAGTGATCTAATGAAGTAAGTAAATTGAGCATGATAATCGTGTATGATGTAACTTAGGAAAAATACAATAAAATTGTCATGAATAGGATGAGTTAGAGTTATTTTCATATTTATGGTTATTTGACGATTGATGATTTTGTGTTTAATTGTGTTGAGTTGATGCATCATTTAGTTAGCGGGCGTTAGTATTTAGTTTTGATGTGTAGGTACGGAATAGGAGCTCGCCGCCTAGGCGCGATGACACGCTTGGAGCTTCTACCAGGTCCGTTTAGGACTCGTCTGTTTTACTCTTTTCTATTGTATGTTTGTTTTAATGCCTACAGGACGAGTTAAGTGGCGCTTTATCGGATCCCACTTAACTCGGGCCATTTAACCGAATAGTTTTTCGGATTAATAACCCCTCGAGGATGAGATCCCTCGAGGATGATTTCGAAAACAAGATCCACCACAAGTTGCCTTCGGGCCTATTATATAAATCCCTACCCAGCCCTATATATATGTAGTTTTCGCGTTTTCAGTGAGACGAGAGATGGAGAAATCGACTGCGTGTAAAACCCACGATTCGAGTTAGGGTTTTATATCACGGCATCCTCTGCATGGTACGTGCAGTCGGTTTCTCCATCTCTCGTCTCACTGAAAACTCGATAAAACTATATATATAGGCCTGGGAAGGGATTCATATAATAGGCCCGAAGGCAACTTGTGGTGGATCTTGTTTTCGAAATCATCCTCGAGGGATCTCATCCTCGAGGGGTTATTAATCCGGAAAATATTCGGTTAAATGGCCCGAGTTAAGTGGGATCCGATAAAACGCCACTTAACCCGTCCTGCAAGTAATAAAATAAACATACAATAGAAGAGCGTAAATCAGAGACGAGTCCTAAACGGACCTGGTGGAAGCTCCAAGCGTGTCATCGCGCCTAGGCGGCGAGCTCCTACTCCGTACCTACACATCAAAACTAAATACTAACGCCCGCTAACTAAATGATGCATCAAACTCAATAACATCACAATCACAATGCAAGCATCCATCAACATAACAATCAGAAAATCATAAAAATTAATTAATCCTAGCTCATCCTATTCATACTAATTTTATTACGTGTCTATAACTTATGCCGTGGTCACTTATCATGCTCTGACCTGATCTACTTCATTAGATCACTGAACCTTCATTCACACTTAATCTCATCATGTAACTTATCATTTCATCCCTAATTAGTCATTAATCACATCACACACAATTATCATGCTCAACTCGATCTACCTCATTAAATCACTCCCTATTCATTCTCAATTAATTGCATCATGCAATCATCACTACACTCATACTCATATGTTTATCATGACAATTATTTAATTCTAGCATGTTATACTAACAATCATAATCAATTTTAAAGAAATCAATCGGAGGTAATTATACCTCACGTCGTCGGCAATCGGCGACGGTTAGGGTTCCGTCGCGCGCCTCGGAGCTCAAATTCGGCGCTCCTCGGCGTCCAAAGCTCGATCGGGCTCCACTGGGTGAGCCCCGCGGAAGATCCGGTGAATTCCGGCGAATTCCAGAAATTCCGATTTTTCGGCGGTTTTCCGGCAGCTACTGGCGGTTTTCCGGCGACTTCCGGTGGTTTTCCGGCAACCGTCGCCTACGGCGTCTACTAGTCGGAAAGGGGTCGTGTTGGGTACCCTCGGAACCGGCTCGGCGAGCCCGACTCATCTATGGCCTCAACATGGTCGACGGAGTTGGCGGCTCGCCGGAAAATGGTCAAAACAGTGGCCGGCCGTGGTGGTTGCTAGATCCGGCCGGCCACGGCGGCAACGGCCTCCGCTCCGGTCAGGAAGCGTCACTGGGTGGTCGACGGTGCTGAGGCGACCACCTGATCGTGGTGGCGATGCTCGCCGGCGGCGGAATCGACGACGCGACCGCAACGCGGCCGCGGCGTCGCGGCGTGATTTCCTCGCGTCGCGGCGGTCCGATGGGGGCCGGACCTGGTCGGGGCGGCAGGGCGACGCCGTGGCCGGGCTGGGCGGCGTCGATCGGCGGCCAGGCGGCGCCGGCCGTGGCGGCGGTGGCGCGCGAACAGGGGCGGCGCGGCGAGGGTTTGGGCGTGGGGGAGAAAAATTAGTTGGGTGGCAAACTCGTAAATAATACTTGACTCGTCTCCGTCTCGAGTCAAGTATCATAACTAACTCGTATTAAATCCTAAAAAAATTCATAAAAATCGGGAAAAATCCCGTAAAATCAAACAACACCAAAAAAATTATAATGGTATGCTCTAGAACTATCAACCCACCCAAACTGCCCGAACGCGTCCTAACGCGGTAAACGGCCTAATACTAATTCTACGATCCACTATATATAAAAATAAAAAAAATGACTGGCATACTCTCATATATCTGATAACTCATTCTGTTCTGCTGTGTTCATGACGTTATCATCATATACTTGGGTACGCATGACCCTCATAGCTCATACACGCGACTGGCATTGGCTCGGTACACGTGTCCTGAAACTGACTCAACTCGAAAAAAATAACGGTCGACCCGACCGGTTCTAAATATAAAACCCTAACTCGAATCGTGGGTTTTACAGTCGCCACCGTGGCCGGCCGGATCTAGCGACCCATCGCCGCCGGCTCTGTTTTGCCATTTTCCGGCGAGCCGCCGCCTCCATTGGCCACGCTGATGTCATAGATGAGTCGGGCTCGCCGAGCCGGTTCCGAGGGTACCCAACACGACCACTTTCCGGCTAGTAGACGCCGCCGGCGATTGTCGCCGGAAAACCACCAGAAGTCGCCGGAAAACCGCCAGTAGCTGCCGGAAAAATTAGAATTTCTGGAATTCATTGGAATTCACCGGATCTTCCGCGGAGCTCACCCAGTTGGACTCGATCGAACGTCGGACGCCGAGGAGCGCCGAATTCGAGCTCCGAGACGCGCGACGGAACCCTAGCCGTCGCCGATTGCCGACGACGTGAGGTATAATTACCTCCGATTTGATTATTTAAAATTGATGATGATTGTTAGCACAGCATGCTAGGATTGATTTATGATGTGATTGATAGTGCATGGAGGTTAAGTGATACTAATGAAGTAGAGTAAATTGAGCATGATAATCGTGTATGATGTAACTTAGGAAAAATACAATAAAATTGTCATGAATAGGATGAGTTAGAGTTATTTTCATATTTATGGTTATTTGATGATTGATGATTTTGTGTTTAATTGTGTTGAGTTTGATGCATCATTTAGTTAGCGGGCGTTAGTATTTAGTTTTGATGTGTAGGTACGGAATAGGAGCTCGCCGCCTAGGCGCGATGACACGCTTGGAGCTTCTACCAGGTCCGTTTAGGACTCGTCTGTTTTACCCTTTTCTATTGTATGTTTGTTTTAATGCCTACAGGACGAGTTAAGTGGTGCTTTATCGGATCCCACTTAACTCGGGCCATTTAATCGAATAGTTTTTCGGATTAATAACCCCTCGAGGATGAGATCCCTCGATGATGATTTCGAAAACAAGATCCACCACATGTTGCCTTCGGGCCTATTATATAAATCCCTACCCAGCCCTATATATATGTAGTTTTCGCATTTTCAGTGAGACGAGAGATGGAGAAATCGACTGCACGTACCATGCAGAGGATGTCGTGACAGTCAAAGCGGGCTCTGGATTAGTGCCAGCGGACTGTTCCATTCCCGAGGGATCCTGACAACTCCGCGTTTGAGTTCCTCACACTCGAAGAACATGGAGGTTTACGGGTACTGTTTAGTACAGCGCATGTCCGGACTTGTGGTTCAAAGGGTACTAAAGGCGACTGCCTGAGAGTACTCGGCCTTCGTGCTCAAGGCCAGGGGAAATATGGAGGTAAGGAGAGGGCTTAGGATAAAGTTTCACGAGAAGTAATGAAAAAGAAGTGCCGAGAGCGGCACAGTACCAGCAGCAGATCAGTAAGTTCGGGATGCTACCGGGTTTGCAGCCCAGTGGCTCCTCAGTAGTGCCCTTCAGAGTGTTCACGTGGAGTATGATGTTTTCTTTCATATGAGAGTTTGCTCTCATAGCCAGCTTGTTATAGTTATTTTATTTTCCGGACCAGTAACACTTGTTATTGACGTGTTTTTATACTATATGTAGGTAATAATCATGAGTTGAAGGAGCCAGCTTGGACGAAGGAGCATTGTTGTCACTTGCACACATGTTAGTCGATTGAGTGTTTATATTTTATTGATGATGTTATCATATTGTGAATGATGTGAAATACTAAGACATGATAGGATATGATTAAACGCAATGAGATAATGTTATGACATGATGAAAAACTAAGATATGATGATAAGAGGTGAGATGTGATCAGAGTGCGCAGCAGAAGTATAGCCCAAGTTCTATAATAAATATACAGTATATTAGATTATGTGTGATTAAAATTATTGATATATGCATATATATTGGTATGTATTGTTTTGACAGGGTGGATCCTAATTGCACTTTTAGGGGAAATTCTGTCCGTTTTATTTTAGAATTTTTATTGAGTTTAATCGTAATGGTATTGGTGTGTGCTTGAATTGCATGTCATTCATGTAGTACCACATTAGGGTTGTATATTCATCAATGCATTGCGAGTCGTATCTTCATCTTAAGACGCCGAGATTGGATCCGCATGAGTTAGGTTCGGGTTAGCCGACCTAACCGGGGCCTGTAACATGCCGGTTCGGTTCACGAGTGTGGACCGGATTTGGGGTGTTACACCGGTTGCACTCAGTGCATGGTCGTCGAATCTGGACTTAGGCTGACCAGGTTATCCACAAGGGAAAATACAACATTTTAAATAATTATACGGACCTGGATATTTCGAACTTGCAGCTGCGACCAATGATCTTAATCTGAACAAGGACATAAAATTATACATAAGTATAATTTTATTCGAGTTGAAATGCATGCAACTAAATGACTAATGTGTGTGTGTGTGTGTATATATATATATATATATATATATATATATATATATATATATCACTATTAAATTTCAACAATATTAAAATTTCACTATTCATGTGACATAATCATTTAAATCTTACTTTACATTAATAATCTAGATCATAATTAACACCTAACAAATAATAAAATAATTTTCAACTTATACCCAAATATTTAATTACTAGTATTAGTATATTTTCCTTCGGTTATATTTTTTTATCGCTACTATTACTTACAACAATTTAATTAATTAAGTTGTTCAATTAAATTATTTAAAATAATTTTTATTATTTTAATTCATAAATATTATTAATACAATTATTTTAAATTATTTGACACTATAAAGTTTCGAACTTTATTTATTTCCATTATGTTATTTAGGTTCGACGCGAGTGATTGCTACCGACTATAGTTTAATAACCTATTTTCTACATTACTGACTCATTATTAAAATAATCACTTTATTTACCTAGTATTAAATTTAATATGGTAAAGGTAACATCTTTATTTATTAATCATTTATAACCATCCAATTTAATTTAATCGCTTTTATTATGCCGATTAATTATCGACAGTTTCTCATTGTTGTATTTTTTATTACTTATGTCCATGTCGACTCCGTCTAATAATTAATTAGTTTAGTAACTTTGCCCTATAACCCGTTAAAATAATTATTTTTAAAGATTTATTACGAGTTTGTATTATTTTTAACTCGAGTCGGTATCAAGTCAACCAGTATTTACAGAATTGCCACCGCCCTTCTTCTTCTTCTTCTTCTTCCCCGACGAGCTATGTTCCCGACTCCAGGCGCGCTACAGCCGCTGCCGTCACCGCCGACCACCTCCGGCCGCCGTCAATCGTCGTCGACCAGCCCTGCCATGCCCTGGCGGTGTCGCCCCGGCCAACTCCGGCCGTTTTCCAGTAGTGGCGACGCCCGCATCGCCCTCCTAGTGGCGCGCTCGCGTCAGCAATTCCACCACCAGCGAGCGTCGCCGCCTCAATTGGATGGTCACCTCGTCACCCTTGACTACCTATCTACCTTCCATGGCCCTATTGGAACCCGTCGCCACCTAGGACGGCCAGATTTCTTTACCCACCGCCGTCGCCCCTGTTTTCACCGTTGTCCCCTATTTTTGTCTATTCAGCACCCTAGGCCGGCATCAACAGCCGTGAGATCAACCCTATACTGATCGACGAAGAGAGTTGGATCATCTTCCGACGTCGGAACGGTCGTCGCCACTGATTCCCGACGGGGCTTGCCCGTGCTTGCCCATCTCGCCGAATAGGGGAAACTCATCGGCAATTTCTCCCGCGTAAAATTTATATTTGTTTTCTTATTGATTTTAAACTTTTAATCCTCACGATTATAAAACTTATTATCAAATTAAAATATACATGCAAGAAAATTAAGAAGAGGGAGATAGGAATACCTAAGCAAAGGAGAAGACACGCCGGCAATGAAGAGGAGAAGAGAATGCGAATGAAGGCTAGGGTGGAGGACATCCTTTATAAATAAAATGACGGCTAGGGTTTGTGGAAACACACTAACACCCGTATTTAATTCCTTTAACTGGGTAACCGGTTAAAGAATAAAATATTTAACCGGGTAGAGAATATAATATAATTAATATTAATTCTCTAACGTTCGATCCATCTCTGCCCAAGTCGAATATATTAAAAAAAAAAAATTTTCCACGGTCTTTACAGGTAGCCCCCTCGATGGTTAATCGATTAGGGGCCTAGCCATACTGGCCATCATTGCCGATGACGTCCTCATTCCTAATGACAATACTCCCTCTTTCTGGCCTTTTCAACGAGTCGCTGTTCGGACACCATTGGTCACCACCGCCATTACCTTCCCCTTGACATTTCTCATCAATTGCGGCCAGTGATAACCCCTAGCTCGCCATCATTGCTGCTTTCCAGCTTTGTGCACCACTGACCAGTTTGAGCTCCATTTGCCTACCTTGCCCTACTCATGTATGCCAACCAGTCCACGTCGGCATCGCTCGAGTTTTTGTGTTTGCCTGTCTACGACCCATTCATGATCTGGCCTAACTAGCCGAGTTGGCCAGCTCGCCCAGGAGCTCGAATCAGCAAGTTGACTCGGTTTGACTCAATCAATTCATCCCAGTCGACTCGATTGTCCATTTTCAACCTATTTTGAGCTATTTTCGTTTGTTTTTCGACCATTTCTGATATTTCGAGACTCTCTATATTAGTTTAGATGCATATTTATATTATTTTATATATTTTGATGTTATGAGTGCTTTTATTAATTATTTATATATTTATTTATTTGTTATTATTTATTTCTTGTTATTTATATATTTGGCATACATGATGCATGCTTGTATGATTATTTATTAGGACCAATGATATATTTATTTATTTCTATTATTTTATTCACTTTTACTATATTATATTCACTTCTCATTATTTATTTATTGAATTATTTATTTATTTATTAGTCGAGCTCATGTTATTATTATTTTACTTATTTGTCTTGTTTTTATTTGTTTATTTATTTACTACTTGTGTGTTCCTCGATTTGCATGCCGAGTATTTATTTCTTGATTTGTTTTGCATTGCCTATTGTTTGAGTTGTTATTGTTTATGTAAGCATACACCACAACCATACATTATATAGAGTTGTTGGTCTTTTATTGAGTAGTGGGTTCCGATATAGGTTTCGGAGTCTGAGCTCGACATAGATATACTATCACACTTGGAACTTGGACATGAGATCCATTAAGACTCTTATCAGCTTTATCACTCTACTTCATCGCAGTTCAATTTGTAGATCATAGGACGTGTTAAGTGGTTATTTTATCGAACCACACTTAATACCGCCAATCTAGACATATTTTTACTTTCGTGATTCATAAACCTTGAGGATGAGATCTCACGTGTTGTTTTCAAACTCAGCTCCACTTCATGTTGCATTCAATCCTACTTATATGATCCCCTTCCTAGCCCTCTATATAGTTTTTATTGAGTTTTAAGTAGACCGAGAGTTGGTAGACTTGACATTGTGTAAAGCCCGTAACTTGAGTCAGAGTTTTATATTTACAAACCAGTTGGTTCAGCTATCGGTTTGAGTTGCTTTAGTTTCATGACTCGCGTGCTAAGTTGACGTCAGTAGTGCGTTATGAGCGATGAGGGTCAAGTGTACCTTAGTATATGATGATAATGTCAAAAAAATGATGAGAAATGAGTTATCAGAGTATATGATAGTATGGGATTATATTTTTCTCTATTTGATTGTAAATTATTTTTAAGAGGAATAATGCATTAGGATGCGTTATATAGCAGTTTAGGTGGGTTATTATTTATAGAACATGTCATTTTGATGTTGTTGAATGCATTATATTTTATGGTATTTTTCCATATTTTTTGGATTTTTTTAATTTGTTAGGAGTTATTATTTTTTACTCGAGATGGAGATGTGTCAACTTTTAAATACGAAGTTGCCACCGAAACTCTTCACCCCGACGCTTCCCCTCTCTTCCCGATAGGCACCCCGAACACCATTGCATATGCCACTATCGGCTGCTGCACCGCCGCCGAGCTCCGCAAGAGTTCGCCAAGCCATCCCAACACCATCCCGACTGTCACCCAGCCTCCATGACGCTCCAAAGTCGTGCCCTACGCCATGCCTAGCACCAACTCCATCTTTGCCATGCCACTATCGCCTTCCTCCCAATGCACCACCGCCGCCGAACCCTTTCCCCCGTCGTGCACCACCGCCAAGACCGGCACAAGGGCGATCAGGCAAGCCAAGCGACCCCTACCAACCAATGGCCGTCGTCGTCCTTGCCCTCACCATGGTCATATCAAGCTCACCAAACCGGTGCTGACCCATATCCCCGACCACCAAGCCAGAAAATTGCCGAAAAGTCACCAAAAAACCAGATTCGCTGGAATCAGTCGAAAATCGTTAGATTTTTGCCAAATTCATTCTATCGAACCCGATTGAACTTCGAACACAGTCGGGTGTTGAATTCAAGTCCCGAAATGCGCAACAAGCCTTAAGCATCGCCAATTGCCGACAATGCAAGGTATAATCTCCTATAGAGGAAGACTTCTAATGATAGGATGTTAGAAAAGGACCATACTCACAACTTGAGGATCATGAACTTTTTTATAAATCTCTTATGATTGTATGGATTATATACATGAACGAGACAAGATAATTTAATTAATTTTAATTTGGCCCATCATAATAAATTTAAAATAAATAATCCGGTCCCTACACATTGTATAACTCCATACCTTACTAATTAATATTTCTATAAACTTATTATTATTAAATGCTACAACAAATCATATAAATAGGCTTATTAATAAAATATTTTTTTAATATTCAATTAAATTAACATGTGAGATCATATATAGAGAATTAATCTAAGAATAAAAACTTATGTGAGGTGAAGACGAAGAAAGTTATTTTATAAGTAAGAATTTAGATGAGGCAAATGTGAAGGAATTAGGTGAGAAAAGTGAGAAAGATGAATTTTTTATAACGTACTGGAAAAAGTGAGAAAAGGAAGTTTCTTATTATAATGACTTAGCTTAAATATAAATTAACGGGCCTTAATTATCCGTTAAAAATAATTACCTAAGTTAAAATTTTATAATTTAACTTCATTAACAAACCAAATCTTATCCTAATAGCTATTATATATAAAATTAATTTAGAAGATCTTAGATTTTACTTACTTTAAAAATATTCCTCTTTAGAACTTCTCCCCTTAGGCCCATAAGTCCAATTGCCTAGACCACGTCCAGCCATCAAATCCAATACATACTATCATTTGTAATAATGACTTGGTCGAAGTGCAATCTGACAACATAAGTCATCATTTCAAATTATGATTAATCCAAGTTAAAAGTTTATAATTCACCCTAATCAACAAATCATATTTTACTCCATTAAGTATTTAATACGGTAAGAACTAATCTGAGATAAAGATGAAGGTAAGCTTATTAATATAAATATGAGGCTAAGTCTACAAGTTAATCTTCAAAATGCGATGTTCAGCTGATTACAAGACGATAGAAGCATTCACAGGACACACGACTATGTGGCAAAAAAAGAATAGAAAGATCATATCAACTTTGGACTGTAGGGATGACAAAGCCGTGTTCCGTGGGATGCAAGAATGATTCAAGTCTAGTACTCTTGCTTATTCGGGCATTCGGACGCCCTGTGTCCAGATCTGCCGCAGTTGAAACAAGCACCCCCAAAGCTTCTGCCACACAAGTTTTTCATCATCAGATGCAACATCAATAACGCAAACCAAACAATAAAAAACAAAAAAATAGAGTGACAAAGAAAGAAAAATCAACGTAGTCCACTCCGAGAAATCTTTGAAATGTTACTCAAGATAGGACCCAAGCGTAATAATTAGTTCTTGGTTTGACCAAAAAGAAAAAACCAGCATATTTAGTTCTGCAGACAACTCTGTACGGATTGGAGATGAACACAATAAACATGCCAACAGAAGCGAGTTCTGTTAGGCGCACTAGCATATGCCTGTCCATCCGCCTCATAATTGCAACCCGTCAATATACGAGCAGTTCACTGATGGACTTGGCTTGAATAAAATTCAACTTCATTCTCATCGAGTATGTATAATAAAACACTTGTCTATTTAGTTTATGGTAAAAACTCAGGGATAGCTAATTGGTCAACATGAAGCCAAGACATAAAAGTACTGCTTCCATGGGTTTCTTTTCAATACATCTCCTAATAATCATCCATAACATGCAGCTTACAATTTATTCTGAATAAATGTTGTGAGATAATTTCTAATGCTAACAACTTGACTAGCTTTCTACTTAATCCGGGAAAAAGAGGAACATATTAATAAATTCCGCATAGCTTCGATAAAGCTGATTACAGTTCATAGAGATGCTTTAAATCCAGCGAGCAACTATTGATTGTAACTAGACGGTCTCAAAATTCAAAAGAAGCTCAAATTCAGCCATATAATTCAACACAATAAAGAGGTACCTGTCCCTTGCTCCAAAAGGAGATGAGTAACTAGACCGTCTGCCCCTAATCAGCCAATCATCCCCAGAACTTCTTGATCTTTTTGACCAACTATTGGTTCTATGACTGCGGTCGACTCTTTGCACACCACCGTCATCATAATCATCATTGTTATCATATTTGAAACCTCGACCACCCATCCAACCACGTGGAGCACTCCTTTGTCCTCGTCTCTCTCCCAACCTTGATCGATCCCGAGTTGAAAATCTTCCATAGTTGTCATTAGCAGGCCCATCATCTTGCAAGGCAGGTAACTGTAAAAATTTAGATCAGTTGATCATTACTAGAAATCATGTGCAACAGCCTTCACAATGTCCAAAACTAACAGCCACATACATAAATGATGAAAAGACACAAGAACCCGATGACCAAGCTTAAGCACTCAGAAGCCCACCAAATATCAGAGGCCCTCCAAAGCAGAAGACCTCAGTCAGCTACCACTACTAACCTCATCACAGGAGTGATGAAGTTGGTGGAAATGGGAGTTCTCCCATCCGGGGTGTGTGTGTGTGGGCCCACAGGAGCGGATGGGTGGGTAGTAGGAATGTTGGCAAGAGAGCAATAAGTGGGAAAAAATATAAATAATGGAGGAAGGGAAACTAATGGGGAATGAAAATGGGATTTGAAGGGAGAATAAAACTAGATAGAAATAAAGATACAAGAGGGCAGGAAGGAGAACCCAACAAATTGGGAGGTTGGAGGAGTAGATAGAACCAACAATTCACGAAGAATTTCTGAAGTTAGGAAATAATGATGGAAGACTCACATATATACCCTAACAAAAAAACCTAATAAAAATGACGAAAATTACAAGCAAAACCCTCTAAAATATGAAAATTACATAAAACTCCCTAAACATCATCTTACTAATAAAATAGAAAATCACTGATTAAGATAATCTTAATATAACTCAAATTTATCCTACATCAATTTTCCCCATCTTCAAAAGAACTTGAACTCAAGTTCTGAAAGACGATTCTCAATCAAGGGATGCATCATAAAATAATAGATAAACACCATCTGAAATGCATAACAAAAAAGCTTACTCCCAGAATCTAATGCAGCAAGTGACATTAAAACGTGTACGCAAGGGTGGCGTTGTACGGTAAACTTGAATCTTATAGACAATCTACTCATCCAACCAGTCCAAAAGATACATATCCAAGATTGAAGAATAATCTTTTGTATCAATTTTAGATAAGTCAATCACATCAGATGGGGCATATGGATCTTCCTATGCAGGAAACTGCCCATATGACACATCAATATCTATTTTCCCAAGCTGCAAAGGCAATGACGAGTCATCAACTAATTCATCTGACCAATTCACTGTATATATATTTAAAATCCACGGAATAGAAAAGAACAGTGTCAATAGAATAGGTGATGAATGTCAATCATAGTACTCTCACTGTAACCAAAGACTTGCAAACTTCTGTAGTATTCAATTTAATGTCAATCATAGTACTCTCACTAGAATCATTTGTAACAGGTACAAATGATTGCTTTCCCAGATTAGCACGCAACTCTTCGCAAGGTTAATGTAAGCTTGTTGATCGTTAAGGGTCTGGACTTGAATATGTACCAACGTTAGCAGTAAGCTTAGTTGTTTTCTTATTGAAATCATGGGATACAAATGTCTTCTTTCTTCCATTTTCAACGGAAGAATATCTATTGAGATTAGCATTACAGAAAGCATTCTTCTCGTCACACCGTGCAAACCCCAAAACAATGTGGTAACCTTTTAACGAAACAACATTGCACCAAACTTCCATCTTTATATCCACCTATGTCAATAGAAAACTTGTAACATTCAATAACCTTAAAAGATGGTTGATTTTCAAATAAATCTATCCAAAAAGGCAGTGGATGTTCTTCAATAAAATGCCTGATTTCTTCACTATCAATGGAGAAACATAATTACGATAAACTCTATCATCAATAATTATTTTAGCAAATTTAGGTCCATCAAAATCAACTGTGCAACTAGTTAAAAATTTACTGGTTTTTAAGAAGTCATGTAAATAAATACTTGAACTTCCATGATTTTCATAATCCTCAAACTCAAACGAAAGCATAGTTGAAGATTGTAAACATTTGCTCCACTTATCCAGAAATTCTCAGCATTTTTCTACAAATTCACGGAATTTTTTCTTAATGATTTTCTGCCATCTTCAATAACTTGTGACTGAACCAAACCAAAATCAACTCTGAACCAGCACTTAGAAAACTCTTGAACCAAACCAGAACTAAACCAAGAAATCAGAGCTGAACCAAATTTTGAACCAAAACCAAACCAGCTTTAAATTCATGCTAAACAAAATCAGATCTGAACCAAACCAAGTGAACCAGTGGCTATTTTGTTGACCCAAACCAGGAAAATATTACCTGGACCAAATATGTGCTGAACCAAGTCTCAATGGTAGGTTGAAGCAGACCAATAACTATAAAGCAGGCCTTTATTTACTAAACCAAACCTGGTTCACAAAGGAAACAGAATTCCCGATCAAATAGCTTCTTCTCCCCCTTGCCGTTACTGTAACCAGATTGGGGATGCAAAAAGGGTTGTTGCAGCAGCACTAGGATCCTGGTGGTCGCTGGTAGCAACAACTAGAGGGGTTGGGGAAGCGGCTGCTGATGCAAACAGGTGCCAAGGCGGTGCCTTTACTTCAAATAGAACCACAACTCAGTCCAGAAAAGAACTGGTTTTGTGATGGCTTGATAATGTGCCCTCGGTTGTAGATGGAGAAAACAGGTACCAATTAATACCTTCTTCTCCTATGGATTTTCTAGTTCTTCAATGCTTGAAGAAGAAGAAAATAAGAACAATAGATAACTAAAATAAAATCTCTATTGCTAAAACTGTAATTAAATTGAAAAATTCTACAACATAACTCCTTATAGCCTAACAGAAATACCGAATAAAAATGACGAAAATTACAAGAAAAACCCTCTAAAATATGAAAACTCCCTAATCATCATCGTACTGATAAAAAAGAAAATCAATTATTAAAATAGCCTTTAATATAACTCAAATTTGTCCTAAATGAGAAACAATGAGAGAAAAAAGGAGTTGAGCAAAACATCTTGCCCCTAGATCCAGCGCGTACAAAGAACTACAAGGATGAAGGAACCTGCTCAGCAAACCAAGAAATCAAACTGTCCATTCATCTGGTCAACGGGCTATCAGTCCACCCAGCTGGTGTAAAGAGGAAAGAGTATACCCAACTGGTTCAAGAGTGAAAACTATTTTCTCCTCTGATCCTAGGCAGCTAGTCCTACTAATTTAAGGTGTGATTGGATCTGCATTACACACTTCATTCCTCTTTAATTTACATTACTTTTTGAGCAATTCTTGAAATTCAAATTCATATCATGATCGTTGTTCATAGTTCAAACATATAGTATCCAAAACAAATCCAAGGTTTGAAAAGAAAAACCTTGGGCAATATCACTAAATTTATAATCAACTAAAAACCTAATAGCTACATTCTGAGGCTGGATTATACTACTACATACGAGAAACTAATGACTGACAACATAGGAAAAGAATAGCCTGATAATGGATTGTAAAATTACCTTGGAGATCTTAGCAATGCTGTTTCCGGGTGGAATTTCCTTATTAAGAAGCTCTCTAGCTATCTCCTCTGGTAAGTCAAAAACAGCTCCTTGGACCTATAATGAGATAACACAATGGTTATATGTTACATCAAGCATGTGATAATTCTATCTCGCATTGCATAGCAACCATAGAAGGGTGTACACAGAACAGTTATGACGTATGAGAAATAAGCCTGCTCTGGTAAACTATAGTTTTATATATATATATATATATATACCTTGAAAAGTGAAAATTGAAAACCTAGGCACGAATTTCAAAGGAATATGGTCGTCTGCTCACAGCTAAGCTTACTCATATGCCCACCTGACCATGCAGGTTGCGAATGCAAGCATCTAGCACTCTGAAAAAGACACTTTTTTTTAAATATAAAACTATTAACTAAGGGCCAAATAGCATCACGACGCCACACAGCACACTTAAGAGGACAGCTATCTAGGCAGCTGTGAGTAAGGCAAAATATATGGATACAGAAGTCTTTAAACGAGTAAAATACTTTATTTTTACCCAAAGTCGATTACTTCATCAATTTCTCCAAGCTCACTCATGTCTTTCACATGTGATATAAAAACTTAAGGTGATTACCGCTTATTTGTAACTTCTTCACAATGTATGAAAAATCTAATTTATGAATAAACACAGAATTTTTATTATAGAAAAAGATTAAGCGCACCAAAGTAGCAAAATTCCTAGTTCAATAAGAATTAAAGAATTTGGACCAGTAAGTCTAATTCGAACCTAAGTCCTGGATCTATAAAGGGCGAGCACAGAGGCAGCTGCATGTACAGGGTCCTGGAGGAGCAATCCAACCACAAAGTGTCTATTTTAGTAGCATTACCCTGCATTATTGCAAGGGGCCAGTTCCACAACTCAAGCCTGTGACCTCTTAGTCACACGCAGCAACTCTTACCAGTTGTTCCAAGGCTCCCTTCTTAAGTCCTACATCTATAGTGAGCTATTTTTAACAGCCATTTCCACTATTTTGGCAGAATATATAACACTTAGATAATCTTAGAAACCATGAGAGCAGACCAAGACAACAAAGCAGAATTTCTACTTCTCTTCCAGACTTCAATAAAAGAATAAGAGAAAATGCATAAAAATGTAAAACAAAAACATGTAAAAAAACAAACCAGGCAATGGCAGATGTAACCATCCTTTTCATTTCCTAAAAACCTAAACTTTTACCTCCAGCTTATTTGAAAAGGATTGAAATAAGTAAAAGAGCAGATATCACACCTTTTCATCAGCAATCAAATAAATTTTGCCAACTTCATCAGCAGCTGCAGGGAAAAGATCAGACAGGAAGCCAGTCACCGATCTGGCAGACAAAAATCCCCTGGTATATCTTGGTTCACGAGTCAATTGCAATGTCACCCAACCCTGCAGACAAAATTAAATTTGTGAGGACTGTTTATGAAAAACACAATGCCATCAAAGTAGTGAAAAGATTCCAATACGCATTTATGCTATCAAAGCAGTAAGACTCCCAGTGAAACATGAATATTGGGAGATGTAATGAACAGAGTACACTGAGAAGGTAAGCATAAGAGAAACTAAAGATGCTCTCATTACAAACATTAAAAGATTCAGGCATCAACTTCCAGTAAAAGGACAATGATGGATGAGGGGTTAAAAAGGGACCTAAAATTGAGATGAACCTAATGTGGCTTCCTCCAATTTGGCATCCTTCACCATGTCATTTCCCTTTGACCTCAGCTAAATTGCACATTTAAGATCATCTAAAGGGATAGATGCCTGCTCACTAAGGGTCATTAGACTTCACGTCCATTTTTTGTTGCTGAAAATGACTAAATGAATTGTCATTATAAATTTGGAAAAGATATATCATGATATTATGGTATAGTTTCATCTCATTAAACCATCAATCAAAAATGAGGAAGGCATCTAGCATAGATTCTTGCCACTTCACTTCTGGATTAGTTTTTGGTCAAAGAATTGACCATGAAACCACATAAAAAATACATTTCATTGACCACAGCCTAATTGATAAAAGGTATAAAAGATGACAATGAAGACGATATTACTGACAGGATACCAATACAGACTGGTAAGTTTACTTGTGACTATCTTGCTTAATGGAAAACCGAATAATGAAATGATAACTTTGGATTTCCAGTAATGCAAATCATAGATCCTATTCAGAATCAATAATGAAATTGTTGACTGAGATGCTTGTTGCAAACTCATTGACGGTCATAATAAATAAATAAAAACCAACCCATTTGATTAAATAAATAAATATCCTATTTCAAATTAATTCTCAATGTTGAGTTTCGCCAGCAGACAAGACATATCAAGTTTGATCAGACACTGTTCAACATTATCATTTCTCCATGTATGTAGTCATATGATACTTTCCCCACGAAGTCTGCAGTCATATGATACTTTCCCCACGAAGTCTGCAGTCCATTTCTGGCATTTGCACAGAATTGCCAGAAGAGTGTTAAATAAAAAAATCTATGAAAAGTTTTGGGTTTGTTGACTTACGTGCAGCAGTGCACCTCATTTTGGTGAGAACAAATATGCTTTATGGCACTCAAAACTTCTTTTAACCATGACAAACTACCTTCAAGGTTGGTTTTGTGCTTCTACAAAAGGTTACTCTCCTCCCTCAATTGTATGGTTGCTTCTTTAATCTCTCTTTAAATATGTTTACATAGCCTATACGTTAGAGTGTCTTCAGATGGTCACAGGTTTCTTACAACGGTCACTGTCTAAAAAATTCTGATTCTCTTAATCAACCTCTTGAACATCTCTCAACCATCATTACCCAAAAACAAAAGAGAAAGAAACAACCAAAAAGAAAACTAAGTTAACACCCAGGAGCTGTGCATCCTGCTTGTCAACTGAATCGCCACCTAGCATTAACCTCCTGTCAAATAAAATAAGTTGATAACAAATAATAGAATATATCATCTCTTACCTGCTCATGACTAATAAGTGATCGAGATGATGGTGGTTGAGAAAACCACTTAGGTGAGCCAAGGCTGCAGCAAGAACACTGGTCCCTTCTTCTTCAATAAGTTTTTGAGCAGTTTGGGAGAAGTAGCTTATAGATTCTGGATGAACTCCTTTAAGAGTGGCAACAACTTGCTCAGAAGAAGAAGCTAATACATCTTCAATCTGTGGTGGACTTATTACTTCAAACCTACATCCCACATCACGTTCAATAACTTTGACAGTTCTACGCTGATTACTTGCATACATTAAAATTGCAGTTCCTTCTTTTCCAGCATGGCCTGTACGGCCTGAACGATGAACAAATGTTTCAGGATCATTTGGAAGCTCATAGTGGATAATCTACACAGGACAGCGCAAAGACATGGCATACTTGTAAGAAAACAGAATATCAGGAATACCAAGCTCAAAGCTACAAAATACATGGACGAACCAGATCAACATTGGGAATATCGAGACCACGAGCAGCAACATCAGTAGCAACCAGAACAGTGAACTTCCCCTGGCGAAATCCGTTTAATGTCCTTTCCCGTTGATGCTGAGATATGTCACCATGAAGTGCTTCAGAAGTAATACTATTTGTTAACGCCATAGAAACCTCGTCAGCATCCCGTTTTGTTTGAGTGAAGACAATGGTCTTTCCACCTTTTGCATAAACCTATATTTGGAAAATGTTAACGATAACCAGTTTATACAGGTCCCAAACTCAACATCAATTCCAGAAGTGTCAGATAAATTTCCAGTAAAATGGGCAAACTCTTGCATACCATGATTAGGTCACCAAGGATTGTACGCTTTGAAGTAGCAGTGGCCGGTAATGCGTACAATTTGATTCCTTCTGCCAGTTTTTCCTCATGATCACCAACCTGCAGAAGATCAATAGGGCAATGATATGACATCAGTTTGACTGAATGAAATTTAAATAATGAAACTGGACATAACAAACGTACTTTTATAACCAGACCAACAAAATATATTTCAAAATCAATCAATGAACTTGTTCATTTAAGGTCAAACTCAAGGTTTTTGCAAATGGGAAGCCAACAAAACCTGTGATGGCAGGTAAGCATAAACATACAAGTTATCGAGATTCATATGCCTTGACGCCAACAAACCTACTGGAATGAAAGGTAGATCTTAAATGAAATGAGCACTCCTCAATCACTTTTCCCTAATAAAATCACCTCTTTTCACGTTAAAATGGAAGGCAGAAGTGGATGTAATTACCAAATCAATAGTCAAGGGATTGTCCAAGTATTTTCTAGCCAACTTTTTCACCCACCCAGGCATTGTTGCAGAGAAAAGCATGCTTTGCCTTTGTGATGGAAGTTTTTCCAAAATAACTTCAACATCCTCTTCAAAACCGACGGCGAGCATTTGGTCAGCTTCATCAAGCACTAGATATTGAACTTCACCAAGTTGAAGACTGTTGCTATTTATGAGGTCAATGATACGGCCTGGTGTACCAACCACAACATCAACTCCTCTCGCCAGAGAGTTTTGCTGGGCATTATAAGACACGCCTCCATAAACACACACCGTGCGTAGAAAAGGTGCAGACTCTTTGATTTCTTTCTCTACTTGCTTTGCTAATTCACGGGTTGGAGCTAGAACCAGAACGCGGGGAAGACGGCTTGACCTCCTTGCAAAGGGTAGTTAACCGAAGAATCAGACTATTGCAGGAAATGAGTGGAGAGAGAGGCATGGAGACAATGGTGAATTAGAAAAGCACCTTGAGGCGACCCTGCTTTCATCGTCAGTGGTGAGACGCTTTATTATTGGGATTCCAAATGCCAAAGTCTTACCCGTCCCTGTTTTTGCTCGAGCAATGATGTCACGACCATCAAGTGCTGGCACCAATACTGCTCTCTGTAAGAAGAAGGATACACCTCAACAAAGATGGACAGTTAACAACAATTGTTGAATCCAATGCATGGGATATGGTATGACAAAACAGTATGGAGATAAAAGATACACTTTTCGTTCTCTCATCGATGGAAGATACAAATAGCAAACCATACATTCGTACGCATTTTCAGCACTCCATCTTTGGATCAGATGATATAAAATCTCAGCAATCTTTTTGGTTTAGAAAAGAAAAACGTCAAAACGTCAAAGATAAAAAATAAATAAATAATGAGCAAGCATGCACATGAACAGGCAGACAGACAGTAAGAAATTTTGGCTGGTAAATAAAAAGAGGGTAAAGATAAGAAGAGTAAGAGGAAGAAGATAGCAAAACAGTAATAATAAAGTGAAAGCAGAACGGGCAGCATCTGAAGGAGGAGTTGCTGATATTATTATTATGATTATCATCATAGTAAAGCGTAAAGCGGGGCAGAGGAGGAGAGGGGAGGGGAAGGAAAGGTAATACAACCTGAATAGGGAACAAGTGCGTAATCCCTCGTTTATGGAGAGAATCGACAAGTGGTTGGGGCAAGCCCAAGTTAGCAATGGCGAGGTCACGGTCGGGAGTGGAATCGCCACCTGAAGCACCGACATCTGATGAAGGGTGATCCTCTTCCTCCTCCTCCTCCTCCTGGAGTCGCAACGCATCGTGGGAGAACCCAGTAAGTCCTTTGAAAGCTTCTTCGCTAAGAACGGAGTTGGGGGTGACGACGGCGGAAGAAGCAATGGACCTGCCCCCTCCTCCTTGTTCGAACAGAGTAAAGCATTTGACATGAGACCTGCAACCAGGGAAAGAGAGCAACCTGGAAGGTGGCACCCTTCCATGGGAGAACGAGGAGGAGGAGGCGAGGTCGGGGAAAGGAGACTGGAACAGGGAAGATACTCCAACGGCGGAAGACATGGTAGATTCGGTGGTGGTAATTACGGCCAAATGGGTACCCCCTTTGATTTGATTTGATAAGGTGGTGGTGGTGGTGGTGGTGGTGGCGGCGGTGGCGGCGGCGGCGGTAGACCGGAGGCGGAAGAAAGAGGACAGGCTTTTGGAGTAGTTTGAAGAGAGGCCGGCCTTCTTCTCCTTTTCCCCGCTAGTGCTCTAGGTCTCGTTCCGGTTCGATTCGATTCGATAAGGTTGAAAGCCGCAGCAGTACTCTCCTCTCTCTGGGTCTGATGAATCAACTCCTCAAAAATGTATGGCCTCTCAACGCTCCACGGCCTCACACCCCAACCCTACTCCGGACCTTATATTTAAAATATATAAATAATTAAATAATAATAATAATAATTATTATTATTATTATTATTATATTTACGCCCCCTCAGTATTCCTTTCTTCTTTTATGATTGGCGAGATATTTTCACCCGGTTCTCACTGACAAGAAATTAATAAAAAAAGGGTTTGAAAAAATTAAATGAAATAAAAAATGGAACTTATTTACCAAAAAACATATTCATTGTCTAATCCTACCTTTTGGCACCGGTATATCCTATATCCTAAACATAAACCTGTTCCTTATATTGAGTATATAATTCGCAATACATATTTTTGAATAATAAACATATTTAAACTTTCCACGGCTTTAAGTGTGGTGGAAGTAAGGTGTTTAAAATTGTATCAATCTATTCTACCTTAAATCTAACACATCAAAGATTGATCTAAGGGTGTAGTCTGTTTTCATAAGCATTTTTATTTGTTACAACAATTTAGGAAAAGAGTAAACATTTTACACAAATTTCTTTACTCCGCAGCTGGTTTTTACTCTCATATGACTTTATTTCTTCAATGTTTCTAATTTATATTGTTATATAATATAATAACATGTTATGGATATTACTCATCTCCCACGCCTGATACTAGTTAGTGTGAATAGCATGATTATGCAAACATAATATTGATTATTATGAAATTTTACGACCTTAGCATTTTATATTTATGTATAAGTAAGTGTTTTAGCTTAGAATAGGTGGTGGAGGCTTCATTTACCTCCTCATTAGAAATTTCTTGAATTTATGTAATTGATAATATTTTTCGAGCATGTAATATACTACAATGAGCTTCTTATGGAAAAAAAGAAAAAGAAAATATTTTTTGATATGAAAAAATTATAAAATATCTAAAATAGCCCCACTTAAAAAATTAAAATAAATTTAACTTAGATTTTTTTAAAAAAAAGTTGCTTAGATAGATCAGTTGGTTGTCCATTGTAATGACATGCTCGATCAGAGTCACAAACTGGGTGCTACTAAATGAATTAAATAACCCAACTCACACGACTAAATTAATTATTAAGTGGTTATCTAAATATTATGTTAAATCACTAAGTCCTTATAATGATAATGACAAAATAATTAAGGTTAAATATTAGCCTACGTCTGACTCATGTTCTATCTGACCGGTCACTCTACCAGACAACTATCATTCATGATCACGATTGTTGTCCATCCTATGGACAATAGACCTATATCTTTAACATAGACTCTGGTCATCGAGTATGTATTTAGCTACAGTTGATTCTTTGGACCTGAGAACCAACATCAAAGTGTTTTCCATTTGTTTGTCTAAGTAATATTGTAAAACACACGATTCGAGTCAGGGTTTTATATTCAGAACCGGTTGGTTTGACCGTTATTTTCGAGTCGAGTCAGTTTCAGAACACGTGTACTGAGCCGACGCTGGTCTCGTGTAGAGCCATGAGGGTCATGTGTACCCAAGTATATGATGATAACGTCATGAACACAGCAGAAAAGAATGAGTTATCAGAATATATGAAAGTATGCAGTTCATTTTTTTATTATGATATATAATGGATCGTAGAATTAGTTTTAGGTTGTTTACCGCGTTAGGACGTGTTACGGCCATTTTAGGTGGGTTGATAGTTCTAGAGCATATCATTATGATTTTTTTGGTGTTGTTTGATTTTACGGGATTTTTTCTGATTTTTATGAATTTTTTTAGGATTTAATACGACTTAGTTATTATACTTGACTCGAGCCAGAGACGAGTCAAGTCTTAATTACAAGTTTGCCACCCAACCAATTCTTCTCCACCCCCGACCTTTTCCCCCACGCCCAAACCCTAGCCGCCGTGCTGCCCCTGTTTGCGCGCCACTGCCGCCACGGCCAACGCCGCCTAGCACGGCGTCGCCCTGCCACCCCGACCAGGCCCGGCCACGAGCTAGCCATCGTGACGCAAGGAAGCCGCGCCTTTGCGTCGTGCTTCCGTCCCCAATCGCGCCGCCGGGCACCATCGCCGCCGCGATCCAGCAGTCGCCTCGGCACCCTCGACCCCTCGGCCACCTTTTCTGACCGGAGCGGAGGCCATCGCCAGCCTGGCCGGCCGGATCTAGCGACCCATCGCCTCAGCTCCATATTAGCCTTTTCCAGCGAGCCGCCGCCTCCATTGGCCGCATCGAGCCCATAGATGAGTCGGGCTCGCCGAGCCGGTTCCAAGGGTACCCAACACGACCACTTTCCGGCCAGTAGACGCCGCCGGCGATTGTTGCCAGAAAACCACTAGGAAGCAGCCAGAAAACCGCCGGAAAATCGGAATTTCTGGAATTCACTGGATCTTCCGCGGAGCTCACCCAGTTGGAGCTCGATCGAACGTCGGACGCCGATGAGCGCTGAATTGGAGCTCCGAGACGCGCGACAGAAGCCCTAACCATCGCCGATCGCTGACGACGTGAGGTATAATTACCTCTGATTGATTTATTTAAAATTGATTATGATTGTTAGTATAACATGCTAGAATTGAATAATTGTCATGATAAACGTATGAGTATGAGTGTAGTGATGATTGCATGATGCAATTAATTGAGAATGAATAGGGAGTGATCTAATGAGGTAGATCGAGTTGAGCATGCTAATCGAGTAATGTAACTTAGGAAAAATACAATAAAATTGGTATGAATAAGATGAGTTAGAATTATTTTCATATTTATGATTATTGATTGTGATTGATGTTTATTGAGTTTGATGCATCATTTAGTTAGCGGGCGTTAGTATTTAGTTTTGATGTGTAGGTACGGAGTAGGAGCTCGCCACCTAGGCGCAATGACACGCTTGGAGCTTCTACCAGGTCCGTTTAGGACTCGACTCTGTTTTACATCTTTCTATTGTATGTTTATCTTATTATTTGCAGGACGGGTTAAGTGGCGTTTTATTGGATCCCACTTAACTCGGGCCATTTAACCGAACATTTTCCGGATTAATAACCCCTCGAGGATGAGATCCCTCGAGGTTGATTTCGAAAACAAGATCCACCAAAAGTTGCCTTCGGGCCTATTATATAAATCCCTACCCAGCCCTATATATATATGTAGTTTTCGCGTTTTCAGTGAGACGAGAGATGGAGAAATCGACTACACGTACCATGCAGAGGATGCCGTGACAGTCAAAGCGGGCTCTGGATTAGTGCCAGTGGACTGTTCCATTCCCGAGGGATCTTGACAACTCCGCGTTTGAGTTCCTCACACCCGGAGAACGTGGAGGTTTACGGGTACTGTTTAGTACAGCGCATGTCCGGACTTGTGGTTCAAAGGGTATTAAAGGCGACTGCCTGAGAGTACTCGGCCTTCGTGCTCAAGGCCAGGAGAAATATGGAGGTAAGGAGAGGGCTTAGGATAAAGTTTCATGAGAAGTACTGAAAAAGAAGTGCCGAGAGCGGCACAGTACTAGCAGCAGATCAGTAAGTTCGGGATGCTACCGGGTCTGCAGCCCAGTGGCTCCTCAGTAGTGCCCTTCAGAGTGTTCACGTGGAGTATATGATGTTTTCTTTCATATGAGAGTTTGCTCTCATAGCCAGCTTGTTATAGTTATTTTATTTTCCGGACCAGTAACACTTGTTACTGACGTGTTTTTATACTATATGTAGGTAATAATCACGAGTTGGAGGAGCCAGCTTGGACGGAGGAGCAATGAGGTCTTGTACACACACACATGTTAGATTTTTGAATGTTTAATATTGTATTGTTATGTTATTATATTGTGAATGACATGTTCAAATGCATGAGACATGATAGAATGTGAACATGATCAGAGATGCGCAGCGGAAGCGTGGTGGGTTGAAACCCCAGCTTCAAAATGAATTCATAATATGTTAGATTTTGTGTGAATGAAATCATAGATGCATGTGTGTGTGTGTGTGTGTGTGTGTATATATATATATATATATATATATATATATATATATATATTTTGACAGGGTGGGCCTATAATTGCACTTTTAGGGGAGACACTGTCTGTTTTATTTCAAAATTTTTATCTTAATTGTAATGATGTGAAATTTAGGTTGCACGTCATCCATGTAGTATTATGTTAGGGTTTTATGCATTTATCCATGCATGACAAGTCGTATCTGTAACACCCCGTTTCGGCTCACCCGTGAACCGACCCGGAAATGTCACCGGCGACCGAACCGTTCGTTAATCTACTAGATTCGGTTAAGCCGACCAGGATCTACTCTCGGCGTCTCAAGATGAAGATGCAAATATGAAATGCATGAATGAGAACGATTGGGTTCTAACGCGGTCCTACATGCATGCTGTGATGTACAAGGAAAAACAAGACAAAATAATAAATGAGAAACCAAAAGAAAATATATAATATTTTATGAAAATACGATAACACATAATAATCTACCATGACATTAAATCATTATCTCATTCATTTTTACCCGAGCCGAGTCTGAACTCCAAGGCTCCCTACTCATTCATATTCATCAGTTCGTTTCATAACAAGTAATTCATCAAGACAAAAACATGGTAATAATCATCCACACAGCATTAAACAACCATCATTATACATTACACGCGGCAGGTACATGTGTGCGCGGTTCCGTGCTGCTCCTCCGCAGTCCCGACAGCTTTCATCGCTCGCATTCCTCACCTACATATATATAGAAAAACCGTCAGTAACGAGTGTTACCGGCCCGGAAAATAACTAATATCAATCTGGCACAGGAGAGCAAACTCTCCTGTTGAATCAAAACCATATACTTCCTCAGGAACTCTCATCAGGGCACATACGGGAGCCATCGTCGTCGGGCCGTCGCCCTCGGGTCGACAGCGTCCCCCTATCTTTCTCATTCTCATACCTTGGCCATTTCTCTATTGCTTCTCGCATCAAATTTCATTCCTTACCGCCCTCTGCACCTTCCATATTACTCCTGGCCTTGAGCACAAAGGCCGAGCACTCTCAGGCAGTCGCCTTCAGTACCCTTTGAACCACAAGTCTAGACATGCGCTGCATTGCAATACCCGTAAACCTCCACACTTCTCCGGGTTTGAGGAACTCAAAGGTGGAGTTGTCCGGATCCTTCGGGAACGAAGTGGGTTCTCCCCAGCTCCAGAGCCCGCTCTTCCGGGCACACGCCCTATCTGAAGACGTGGCCGCAAGTAACCCTCATTTCATCTCTCACCGAAAACACGAAAACTATATATATATAGGCCTGGGTTGGGATTTATACAATAGGCCCGAAGGCAACTTGAGCTGGATCTGAAGTTCGAAAACAAACTCGAGGGATCTCATCCTCGAGGGTTATTAATCCGAAAAAGGACTGTTGGCTAAATGGCCCGAGTTAAGTGGGATCCGATAAAACGCCACTTAACTCGTCCTGCACATGATAAATCAAATAAACAATAGAGTAGCGTAAAACAGAGAACGAGTCCTAAACGGACCTGGTAGAAGCTCCAAACGGGTCCACGCGCCTAGGCGGCGAGCTCCTACACCGTACCTACACAATCAAGCTAAAAACTAACGCCCGCATGATGAATCACACATCCTATAGCATGCACGCACAATCAACACAATCACTCATCAAGCAACACACATTAACTTATATCAATTCTAGCAAGTCTACTTAGGCTAGTTTGCATTAGATCATGATCATTACCTAATAACCCTAATTAGTTTCATAACTTATATTTTTTAACACCACACAATTCCACAAATTTCATATTTTATTCTAAATCAAATCCACATTTATATAAGTAATTACAATGCACAATTCATCAATCATAGCATGCAAATTCTAATAATCAATACTTTCAATTAATTAAGTTAAAATAAATTATACCTCGCGTCGTCGAAAATCGGCGACGGCTAGGGTTTTCGTTTTGCGGCTCGAAACTCGAATTCGGCACCTAGCGGTGTCCGAAGTCCGATCAGATTGGACCGGGTGCGTTTGGCGGATGATCCGGCGAACTTCCCACGAATCCAATTTTCCGGCGGTTCCGGCAGTTTTCCGGCGAGTGTCGGCGGTTTCCGGCGGATTCCGACGGTTTTCCGGCGACGATTCGGGACGGAGCAATCAAGGGGTCTATCGGCACCAGCTCGACGAGCTTGGTCCAATGGTTGTGTCAAACAAAGTAGCCGAGGCGGCGATGGCCGTCGGCGGCGGCGTCGAAAGTGGGTGGCGGCGGCGGCGTTCTCCGATCGGGGCTCCGGCCGGCCTCGACAGCGGTCGGGAGGATGGGGGAAATGTCGGCGACGGCGAGGGGTGGTCGTCGACGTCACAGCGGCGGCGGAGCGGCCCGGACGGCGGCGAAATCAGGCCCGGAGTGGCGACGGCCGAAGCGGCTTCGCGGGGCGATTCAGGCGTCGTGGCGGCGCGACGACGGCCGGGGTGGGTCGTGGCGGCACGGCGACAGCACGGCGGGGCGGGGCGGCGTCGATCGGCGGCAGCCCGGCGTCGGCAGCAGCGGCGGTGGCAACACGCGGCAATGGCGGCGGCGAGGTTTGGGGTGAAAGAAGGGTCGGGAGGGAGAAAAGGCGTGCGATGGCAGTTTTGTAAATTAAACTTGACTCGACACCGACTCGAGTCAATAATAATAACTATCTCCTAATAAATCCTAAAAATAATCCAAAAAAATTGGGGAAAATCCCGTAAAATCAAACGAACACGGCAACATCCAAATGATATGTTCTATAACTAATAACCCACCCGAACTCACCTATATCGCGTCCTAATTCGTCATTCGGCCCTAAAATATTCTACGATCAAATAAAAATAACAATCAATACTGCATACCTCCATTACTTGATAACCCATTTTTTTCATCATCTTTCAGGCGTTATCATCATACACTTGAGCATACATGACCCTCATTGCTCATAACTCACAGCTGGCCTCAACCCAGCTCGCGGTCCATGAAGCTGACTCGACTCGAACCGACTGGTTCACTCCCGTAAAACTCTGACTCGAGTCACGGGTTTTACAGTATCTACATCTTAAGACGTCGAGATTAGATCCGCACGAGTTAGGTTCGAGTTAGCCGACCTAATCGGGGCTTGTAACATGCCGGTTCGGTTCACAAGCATGAACCGGATTTGGGGTGTTACAAATATGAATCAAACGCAAATATCCAAACTCTACCTTTGCTTAGCCGATCAAGATAACTAATTAAGGGTAATTACATTCATACAAGTTATATGTAACTCATTCTAAGCGATTGATGCTACTCTAGTTCGGAGGTGAAAGGTGAAACACCAAGAAGGGAGTAAAGAGAATTTTGGCAATAAGATGTCCTAAAGTCTATCCTAAATCCCATTTTATAGATAGTGAGAGATGAAGGTTATACAATAAGAATAATTCCCTTCATTACTCCCTTATTCACACTTACAGATGTCAACTTCATCACAATGAATTATATACAAAGGTTAATAAATCATTACTAAAGGTAGTTACATGGTTTCTAACTATATCATTGACCTACTTAACTACCCATGTGGTTCACTAGTTAAACACTAGCCCAACTCGAGTCTTTTTTTACTAGGATTTTTACATTCTTCCTAATTTTAAAATTTTTTGTCCTTGAAAATTTAACTAGTCTATATTTAGTCAGGATTTTACATTCCTTCCCAACTTTAGGAACTTTTATCCTCAAAAGATATTTGCTTCTATCTTGTGAGCTACTTCGTAGATGTTGCTCAAAAAAGTGTCTTACTCAACTTGATCATTATTAGTATTTTCAATTACTTCAACATCATCTAAGCCAACCTTCCCCTTATTAGTTGAAGCAATAGCGGGTTTTGATGGAAGTGTTGATGTTCTAGCCCTCTCTGGTTGTCTATTTTGAACAAGGGATTGGCAATCTTTTTTAAATGACCCTTTTGACCACCCTTGAAATACCTAACACGTTGAGGACACATATGGTGAACTTATATGCCTCGTCGACTAATCGTTGAACTTCTAGTTGAACCGGTGTGAGGTTAGTTGGTACCATGAGTGAAACTCCATTACCCCTCTCCTCCTAATTGTTGCCTTGGTTTTCCTCAGGTGTAGAACCCAAACCACCTGCCGAACTTGACATTCCATTTCCCCTACTAACCCTAATTCAATTGGTAGTCGTAGGAGTACCTCTATAATAGCACTATGGGTTATATTTGAAAATTGTGCTTTAATACACCGTTTTGGTTCACTAGAGAACTAGGCCAAAAATTCTACTAGTGATCTAACAGTTCGCTAATCTATTTGATTTAGTTAAGCCAACTTTGATCTAACCTCAACGTCTCAAAATGGTGACACAAGCCATCAATGCATGGATGAGATGTTTAGGTGTTATCATGGTTCCAAATACATGCTATGATATGCAATCACTTTCAAAACAAAATAAACACGTGAAAAGTTCAAAGAAAATAGCTATTTTTAAAACAAACTGGATAGTGTCTCTCCTAAAAGTGTAATAGGGACCACCCTATCAATAGAAAATAATATATATATATATATATATATATATAACATTAACAGTGGAAAACATATAAAAACATGATGTTTTTCTCTCAACATTTCAATTATCATCATTTTTCTTCATCTTGATTCGGGTCTCGACCCCATTAGCTTATCTTGTTCAATTCAAATTATAATCATATGACACACACAAATCATCTCATGCAATCAGACATTAAGACATTCATCTACCCCTCCATTCACAACAATTCATCAAATCACGTTCTCATTCAGCCTCGACAGGTACATGAGTGCAAGTTGCATTGTTGCTCCTCCACAGTCCCGACAGTGTTCAGTCCTCTAGATTCTCACATATATATATAATACAAAAACTGTAACACCCCAAATCTTGTTCATAATCTGGAACCGAAGCGGAATGTCACTGGTCCTAGTTAGGTCGGCAACCTAAACCCAACTCCCATGGATTTACTCTCAGTGTCTCAAAATGGAAGACGTCTATCACTCTACATGGATGAATGCACAAAAATAAACCTAACATGCTATTACATAGATGACATGACAACCAATTTGCATACCAAAATAACTACGATAAAAAATCGATAAAAATTCGTAAAATAAGACGAACTTGAGTTTTCCTTAAAAGTACAATAAGGGCCACCCTGTCAAATCAACATGTATTTGTATATAGATAATTAATAAAACATTCACACAATAAATTTTTTCAACTATATAATTCATTTCTGTATTGAGTATCGACTCAACTGCTGATTTATCTTCATCTTACCTAACTGGATTGGATCTTGACCCATTTGTGCATTCTAATTCTCAGCCTTGTTGTACATATTTAATATCTAAACATATTTTACTAAAACATAGGTATTCAAATATTACAATTAGAAATTCTGCTACTGAATCAACTATCATATCACATTATCTTATCATACCTTACATTACAACATATCATTCTCAATATATTAACAACATCAATAAAATATTAACATTCTATTGTCTGACATGTTTGTATGCAAGAGACGTCACTGCTCCTCTGTCCATACTGGCTCTACTCCTAATCATCACTTACATATATTATAAAAACACGTCAGTAACGAGTGTTACTGGTCCAAAAATTTAACTAATATCAAACTGGCTATGAGAGCAAACTCTCATCTGAAAGAAAACATTTATATACTCATCGTGAACTCTCTGAAGGACACCTATTGAGGAGCCACTGGGCTGTAAACCTGGTAGCATCCTGAACTTGCTATTCTGCTACTACTGATTTTCTCATTTTATTTGCTGGTCCCTCAAGACTACTAGTATATCATAAGCTCTCTCCTTACCTCCATAATTCTCCTAGCCTTGAGCACAAAGACTAAGTACTCTCAGACAGTCGCCTTTAGTACCTTTTGAACCACAAGTCTAGACATGCACTGCACAGTAGTACTCGTAAACCTCCACACTTCTTCGAGTTTGAGGAACTAAAAGGTGGAGTTTTCAGGATCCCTCGGGAATGGAGTGGACGCTCACCAGTTCCAGAGCCCGTTTTGACAAGCACGTATCCGCTCGCGTAGCACGGTTGTGAAATTTCTCATCTCTCGTCTCACTGAAAACTAGATAAAACTATATATAGGCCTGAGAAGGAATTTATATAATAGGCCCGAAGGTAACTTGTGGTGGATCTTGTTTTCGAAAATATATTCGAAAATAACACACGATAGAATATAGAAATAAAACTAGAAGCGAGTCCTAACGGACCTGGTAGAAGTTCTAACTGTGTCCTCCGCCTAAGCGGTGAGTTCTTACTCCATACCTAACTGGTAGAAGCGAGTCCTAAGCGGTGAGTTCTTACTCCATACCTACACATCAAATCTAAAAGCTAATGCTCACTAACTGAATGATGCATCAAACTCATCATGAATATCACACATACAATGCAATCATCATCTAACAATAGTCAAACAATCATAAATGTAAAATTAACTCTAACTCATCCTATTCATACCAATTTTGTTATATTTTTCTAAGTTATATTGCAGTCAATAAGCATGCTCAAATTTACTTTACTTAATTAGATCACTAACTATCAATCAAATCATGCAAATCATCACTTCATTCACAATCAAATATTTATCACAACAGATAATCAATCCTAGCATGTTGTTCTAATAAATATAAATTTTAAATAATTAAATCAGATAAAATTTTATACCTAATTGTTAGTCACACGGTGACGGCGACAAGGTTGTGGCTGGCTCAAGTGAGGATTGTGAGGAAGATGGAAGAAAAAGAAGAAGAAAGTTGAGTGAGAAAGATAATGGTGGCTAAATGACAAAAGTGTGGAATATATATAGATGTCAAGGTGAGAAAATGAATGGTCATTTAGAAAAATGAATGGTTGTTTAGAAAAACGAATGGTCGTCTAAAAAAATAAATGGTCGTTTAGAAAAATGAATGGTCGTCTAAAAAAATTGAATGGTCGTTTTGTAATTAAATCTTGACTCGACTCCGATACGAGTCAAAAATAATACTAACTTGTAATTAAAATCCTATAAAATATAATACTCATCAATAACATGCTATATAACTAATAACCCACCCAAACTGCCTCTAACGCGTCCTAATACGTTATTAGGCCTAAAAATAATTCTACGATTTAATTAAAATAAATAAAGAAAAAATCTAGCATATTGTCATATATTCTGATAACTTATTCTGTTGTTGTCTTACTGGCGTTATCATCATATACTTGGGCACACATGACTCTCATGGTTCATAACACAAGACCGGTCTCGACTTGGTACACGTATTTTGAAATTTACAGAGTATAAAACCCTGACTCGAATCACGGGTTTTACAAAAATGTCAGTAACGAGTGTTACAGGTCTAGAAATAACTAATAAACAAACTGGCAAAGTTACATGAAAACAGTCATATACTTTTTCATAGAACCTCTCATAAGGGCACTAATTAGAAGCCATTAGCCTCGGCTCTCATTCTATCTCATCTCATTCCTTGGCAACTTTAAAATTATCCCTCGTGCAAGAAAATCAATTTCTTTTCATTCAGCCCTTTACATCTTTTGAATTACTCCTAGCCTTGAGCACAAAGGCCGAGTACTCTTAGGCATGCACCTTCAGTACCCTTTGAAATCACAAGTTTAGACATGTGTTGCATTATAGTAATCCTCCACGCATCTCTAGGTTTGAGGAAATCAAATGTGGAATTGTCAGGATCCCTCGCGAATGTAACGGCTCGCTCAACAATTCAAAGCCCGCTTTGACTGCCACGAGCCCACGCGCATACCATGTGAGTCGATTTTCCCTTGTCTCACATCTCAATGGAAAACTTGAGAAAACTACATGTACATAGGTCTAGGTATGAATTATAATATAGTAGGCTTAAAGATATCGTGATCTAGATCTGAGTTTTCAAAAACAAACTCAAGGGATCTCATCCTCGAGGGTCATCCAAAAATTCACACAACTAAATAGCCCGTGTGGAGTGGGATACAATAAATCCACCACTCAATACATCCACTTACATGTTAAAAATAAATCACGATAGAGTAAAGGAGTCAAACAAGAAGCGAGTTCTAAATAGACGTAGGAGAAGCTCCAATTGTGTCCATGCACTTAGGCGGCGAGCTCTTTGTACCCACACATCAAAACTAAAAGCTAACGCATGCTATGATGCATTCACACATCCTATATCACACTCACATCAAGTCACATGCATCAATTCATATCAAGATTTTCTAGGCTACGTTGCATTTGGTTAACAATACTGCTTAATTAACTTAATTAGTTTCTTAGCATTTATTTTAATACAATTCAAATTACGCAATTCATTCTTATTTATAATAAAATATTTAACATATCAATCAATCAATCCTATCATGTTGTGATAATAATTATCACTTTCAAGTAATTAGGTCAAAGTTCATTATACCTTGCATCGTCGGCAATTAGCTACGACTAGAGTTTGTCTCAAGGTTCTAGACTAGAATTAGGCACTCGATGGCATCTGAAGTTTTAACGGGTTCAGCTTGGCAAATTCAGTGAAAATCTAGCGATTTTCGATGAATTTCAGTAAATCCAATTTTTTAGCTGTTTTCAACGATTTTTCAGCAATTTCTAGTAGTTTTTTGGTGGCTTTTTGGCAACTTTTTTAGCAAGACAATTAGAGCTATGGGTCGGCACAGGCTTGGCTAGCTCGACCTAACTATGGTGGTGGTGAGGACAGTAGTGGTAGCAATGAGTCGGCCGTGGTCGGTCGGCTTGTTCAATTGTTTGGTCGGTCTTGGCGACGGCGCTGAGTGTGGGGGAAAGCTTGTCTAGGTTGAGGGGAAGGGCTTCAGTGACACTGCAGTAGTAGAGCGCCGCAGCCGGCATTAAATTAGCACGATAGCATGGCAGTGAATCGTCGTGGAGGCTGAGCGTTGGGTGGGAAGGCTGGGGGCGACTCGTCGAAGCTCCGGTGGAGGCAACAGTGGTCCAACGACCGGAGGAGGTGTCAACAACAAGGAGGGAGCAGCAATCGGGGTTAGGGGAGGAAGTGTTGGGGTGAGGATTTCAGTGGTAATTTCGTGATTAAAAGTTGACTCAACTCCAACTCGATCAGAAAATAATAACTAACTCCTAATATATTCAAAAAAATCCAGAAAAATATGGAATAATCCTATAAAATATAATACATAACATAACATCAAAATGACAAGTTCTATAACAAATATAACCCACCCAAACAGCTATATAACACATTGTAATAAGTTATTCGGCCTAACAATAATTATACAATCAAATACATAAAAAAAATAACTGCAAACTGTCATATAATTTGATAACTCATTTCTCATCATCTTTTTTAAGTTACCATCATATACTTAGGTACTCTTGATCCTCATCGCTCATAACACACGGTTGCTTCAACTCAGCACGTGGGCCATGAAACTGACTCGACTCAAATCGACGATTGAACTGACTAGTTTGCTAATGTAAAACTCTGACTTAAGTCACGGGTTTTATAGTGCTAACCCTTGAAGTGTTGTTAGAATCTGTACCAATAGATTATCATTTGTCAATTCTAATGGAGCTTACTCATCAATGTTCAACATCTAAAAGACCACAAATCAGCACCAAGAAAGTAGTAGAGACACTTGTAATAAAACCCTCTACCCTAGGGACAATGAACTCAACTGACTTCTTTGGCCCGTTGTTAGCCCTAGCCCAAGTGACTTCTTTGGCCCGTGACCAATAACTTAACCAATGTCCTTAGCCCAGTCCATACTTGCAAAAATCGGAATCGGACGTTAAATCGGATTGGAAGGGAGTCATTGAATCGGATAAGAATTGGTTCACTTGAATCGGTCAAAATCGGTGGGTTATTAGTTATAGAACGTGCCCTTTTGATGTTATTTTGATATTATGGTGTGTATTATCTTTTATGGTATTTATTTTATAGTTTTTTGGATTTTTTTAAAATTATTTAGAGTTAGTTATTATTTTCGACTCAAGTCTGATTCATGTCAACTTTTAATTACAAGAATGCCACCAACTATTTCTTTCCCTGATTCTTTCCCCAACCCGCCGCCACTCCTTCCCCCTCGCCACCACTGCCTCCCCCTGCCCCCCTTGCCGTCGCCCCCACCCCACCTCCCCACTGGCTCCGCCCCGCCTACCCCCACCGGCCCCGCCCTACCACCCCCTTTTGTGCCCGCCCGGTCATCCCCCGTCCCTGTCCAGAATTGGTTCAAATCGGCCGATTCCAAAATCGGCTCGAATCGGCTCCATTCGACTGATTCACGAACTGATTTGTACGAAGACCAATTTATTTAGTTTTTTGAATAGGAAAATTTCCGATCCGATTTAAATAGGCTGATTCAGAGTGGAATCAACCGATTTTTGCAACTATTTGTAACGACCCAACCCAAAGTGCAAATTAATAGGTTAAGTCATCTCTTCAAAAGTTGTTAACCGAAGTTAAAAATCTATAGTTTATTCTCACTTATAAATAAGATATTTCCCCAATAAATATTAGATGTAAAACTAAATTGAAAAGGTTCTCACACTTGTTATCATCATTTGACTCATAGATCAATCTTAGCTAATATTTCTTTAGCATGGTATAATCTCTTGCTAATATGCTAGATCTTGATAGTACATGTGAGACTAATTTTGAAAATATCACAATCCACGCACTTTAAATCTCATCTTCAAAATTCTTTTCCACAAATCATGAGTTTACAACAATGTAGTTATGTCAACCATCTAATATGATCCAAGGTTGGACTTGATCCACTCTTCACCCACCTTAAGAAATCTCATCTTTAAGCTTTTTTCCTTGGCATATGGGTTTACCACAATCTAGTTATGTCCATCATCTAATATGGTTCTAGGTTGGACTTGATACAAACTATACCAATTGGTTCAAGTACAAATTAATAGACCAAGGCAAACTTTCAAAATGATTAACACATTGAAGATTTGTAAACACACTTCAACTAATATACTAGATCTTACCTTGGTACTTATTGAATGTGGGACTAATGTTGAGAGTTATCATAGTAACATGTTACAAGTACTAAATATATACACACAAAAAATAAAGTAAACACACAACATCCAAGGCATCTAAGCCCAAAAAATTATCTCTTCATCACAATTAACCGCATCAAAACTTGTGAGGTGCTACCGCTGGTTCATTATCAACTATATTAGGATTGAATGTTCATATTGACGAATTTGTTAAAAAATAGGGTCTTTTCAATTTCTCAATTTCAACATGACAAAGGTGGGAGTAATATCATACAATCTATACAAAAAAATATGACTAAAATTAAGTTTATGAGGTTGTGAGCAAGGCGAAGTTAGGGGCCATACAGTAGGTGCAGTTGGTTGTGCAAAGGAAGTCGACAATGGAGATTATATATAGCTTATACCGGATCACGACAAATAACAAGGCATTATTGTTAATCAAAGCAGTGTTGTTGATGACATCATGCATAGAATGGAAGGAGAGATGGGTAGACGATGTAACAAAAGAAAAGGAAGAGGGAAGGAGGGGTAGGTCCAGGAGGGAGAGGCAGAAGAAGAAGGAACGACAGGCCCGGCCTTGGGCCACAGTCATGTGCTTGAATTATGCTTGAGATCGGGAATAATAATAAAAGAAGCCCTTTATGATTAGGCTTGTATTTCCCTTTTATTTTTAAGTTGTTTCGAGTTATGCTCTAGGTGGAACTACCTGACATTCAACTCAACTTGTAGGCTACACCATGGCTTTCCATATTGAAAGAGTGCTAAGACGTTGGAAGATTGATGAGCCATCATCAAATCATTATATATTAAATATTATATTAATCATAATTTTAAAATTTTAGTAATAGGTATTTGTTTATTTATTAACGAGGTTGTAAATGGGTCGGTTAAGGTTTGGTCAATAACATTGTCATAATCATTTACTATTTTAAAAATTTCTATCATAATCAAGCTATTACTTAAGTTTATAAAGTTCTTTAGTAACTAAACTTTCATTATTTTTGTCAACCGTTGATAAGTTAAACTATAGTTAAATAGGTTAAAAATTATATATTATAAACTTAATTTTATTAAATTGGTTAAAAATTAAATTATTTTAAATACTACCTTATTCACAAAATATAAAATATTCCTACAACCTAAATTATATTAATTTGGTATTAAAAATTATGATGTTAGTAAATAAATAATATAAAATAAATAAAATTATCAAATTAATATTTTAACAATTAAAAATTATGAGATCAATGCTAAATTAGAAATGACTTTTATGATTATATATAAAATAATTAAATAATATTGAGTTAAGTCGATAAATAGATTATGGTAATCTTTCTGACATTATCATTTATATTTTTAATTAAATAAATCAAAATTTTAATTATTTTTCTTATTATGTGAACTAAACTTTTATCAATTATGTCCTGTTTAATTAAAAACAATCTGTTAGTCGATGGTCAATTAGCGCGTTTGGTCTCATAATCAATTATGATTAATTATTATCTTTCTAAAAACAAAAAAATTAGACGTCTTAAAAAGAAAAAAAGGAGGCATATAAAACGCGGGAAATTTGGAAGCAAACCCGCAAAATAGGATGCCCATCATCGTCTCCTCTTTGACACCAGCCGTCCCTCTCCATCTCCCTCTACTTACCCGCCGCCGCTGTCCTCAGTCCTCCTCTGTCTCCAGCAGCAGCCACCGGCCGACACACCGATTCCCTCCTCATCTCTTCTCTCGTCTCAACACTTTTTCCATTTCCATGGGGATTAAGGTAAACCCCTATCCTTTGTTTTCGTTTTTTGTTGTTGTTGTGTGTGTGTGTGTATGTTTTTCACCTTCCTCTTCCACCTCTTGCTTTTTTAGGGTTTGACGAAGCTGCTTGCCGATAATGCTCCGCGATGCATGCGAGAACAGAAATTCGAAACCTACTTTGGCCGCAAGATCGCAATTGATGCCAGCATGAGCATTTATCAGTTTCTTGTACTCCAACTACCCCTCCATTCAATCTTCCTCTTGCTTTTTTTTTACTTCTTTTGTGTTTTATTAAACCTTTTTTTTGTTTCCACATAGATTGTGGTTGGTCGGAGCGGAACTGAAATTCTAACCAATGAAGCGGGAGAAGTTACGAGGTCTTTATTATTATTATTATTATTATTATTTTGCTTTATATATTAATAGATCTGTCTACCCTGTCAATGTTTTTAAGGGATATTACAATTTTTTTTCCCGTTTGCCTGTGGCTAAATTTTTCCTTATGGTCCAGTCACTTACAGGGAATGTTTTTTAGAACGATTCGGCTGCTAGAAGCTGGAATAAAGCCCGTGTAATATATCATTCATTTTTTTCGCTTTTTAGGTTTCTCCAAGTTTCTTATTTATTAACCCGTTTTGTTCATATATATTTATTAATATTTCTACTATCAGATATGTTTTTGATGGAACGCCTCCGGACTTGAAGAAACAAGAACTTGCAAAGCGGTACACACTTGCGTCTTTTTCTTTTTCCTTCTTATTTCCTATATATAATGCCTATTGGTCGTGGAGAATGGTTTATCGTCACAAATCTAATTCATGCTAGTTTCTTATATCCATTTATTTATTTAGGTCTTCAAAAAGAGTTGATGCAACTGAAGATTTAGCTAGTGCAATAGAGGTTCATGACATTGGCCTTTGTTTCTACCTCATTTCTTTTATTGGTTTTTTTTTATGTATATATATATTTTAACCAAACTTTGATTTACAGACTGGGGATAAAGTAGAAATTGAGAAATTTAGCAAAAGAACTGTCAAGGTAAATACTTCATTTCATGACATTGGCCAGCTTTCTGTTCTCTTCCTATTATATTGACGGTTGTGTAACATCTTGTTTGTACCCTGATTTCATGGCTTCCGGATTTTCTATAAATGATATGTTACACACTTTGCTCTTTTTGCCCTTGTTGAAGAAATTATTTCTTGAGAGATTAATGTTGGTTTCTTGATTTATATAGTACTCTCGTTCTACACCCAATTCTTTTGTAGGTCACAAAGCAACATAATGAAGATTGCAAACGTCTACTTCGGTTGATGGGAGTGCCTGTAGTGGAGGTAACAAGAAGCAGTTTTTCACTTCAATGTCATATGCATTATTTTGCTGAATTTAGGAGATACTGTTTTTCACATTTTACAAGACTTTTTAATTGAGTGCTTTAGGCTCCTTCAGAAGCTGAGGCACAGTGTGCAGCACTTTGCAAGAGTGGCAAGGTCTGTTTTTAATCAAAGATTTTCGTGAAAAGTTGTTGTTCTTGCAGTTCTAGTCACTGTTTGTTAGACCTAATCCAACTCTTACTTCTAGGTTTATGCAGTAGCATCTGAAGACATGGATTCATTAACATTTGGTGCTCCAAAATTTCTTCGTCACTTAATGGATCCTAGCTCAAGAAAAATACCAGTCATGGAATTTGAAATTTCAATGGTCTGTATAAGTTATTATTTGGAAATCTAAGTGAAGCATTCTTTCCCTCATCTTACAATTTTTATGTGATTGTTTATTTTAGATTTTGGAAGAATTACAAGTCACTATGGACCAATTTATTGACTTATGCATTCTTTGCGGATGTGATTATTGTGACAGCATCAGAGGTATTTGCAATCCAATATGCTTATTGATGAAATATATGTACTTTTTCCATTGCTGTTATTTGCTCATGGGAATACTGATATAGTGAATATGTTTTTTTAGTTGTATTAAGTTTTCAAGTCTTTGATGTGTCTTATTTTCTGTTTGCTGTGTTTGTTGTGGTTATATGTATTACGTGGAATGTTCTTGTTTTTATTGCAATCTTTAGAACTGCTCCCTCCTTTGTTGTAAACTTCGACATTGAATGTAGTTTACAACTTCACTTGTTAGCCATCTTTATTTTTTCTGGCTATAAGTATACTAATTTGGGAATCATAGGGAGAAAAGAAATATAAGGAGAAATAAAAGAACAATGAAGGTTGGTATTCATCGGAGGAAAAGAACATGGAACTACTGCAATTGTATTTTCCATTTAATAATCAACCATCATTCTCAATGTTCAATAACAAAATATTCATAGGAGTAAGAAACTTGTTAAACTAAAGCGAAATTTGAGGTCAACTTTTTATTTGATTTTAGGGAATAAGATCTTCCTAGCATATATAACTTTTTCTACATCACCTAGTACCTTTAACAAATTGGATAAATCAAATAATTAAATCGGTGATCCTATGCATCTTTTAATTTTAAAAAAGAATGTCCATGTATTTTCAAATTTGGTGTAACTTTGAAATGAAAATTCAATCTTTATATTTGAGGTTCTTGATGAGGGAGCAAGGGAAATTTTCCTTTATAACTTTCCAAAGAACATTATTGTTGAAGTAAATATTTAGTAGTTCCCTATCTTAACAGTTCAAGCTTTTGGGATAAGTATTAGACCATCTAAAATTTTTGGTATCAGAGCCAAAAGTTTGGGGTCCGAATCTTGTTGGCAATATATACCTGAAGAAATATTAATTTACCCCATGTTATGATCAATGGACTACTTGTCCCATGTTGTGTTTGCCCATGTGTTGAGCCTTAAAAAAAATGTTTGCTTGCACATGAAGGGGTGAAGGGAGTGTTGAAGTAAATATTTGGTGGTTTTTTCTTAACAACTTGAGCTTTTAGGATAATTGGTTACACTATAAAAAATTTACAATCACCATCCACCAATTCACAGGAAGTTGCATGCATAATATTTAAATATATCCTAATGTGCCTTTTCATGTTGTTTGGGACCTTGATGATAACTCAGGTGTTTTCTGCAGGCTGTGTTGGAACTTGGATGGAATAGGACAAAGGGGGTTTGATTTTGTATTTTCACTTGTTTGGGAAGTTCACTGAGTTAACTAGCAAAATATTGTTGATGATAACATCATATATACTCCTTATCTGTCATGACATATTTTTATAAAAAAGTCAGGAGACAAAGTGGTTCTTTCTTACAGCTTTTTCCCTAGAACACAGCCATCCATAAGTTACCAAGTACTTGGCTACATCCTCCATATACATGATTTATTACTGTAGTATTTATTTTCATTTTTAGTATAGGTGTTGGAGGGCAAACTGCTTTGAAGCTCATCCGCCAACATGGTTCAATAGAAAGTGTATTGGAAAATATAAACAAAGAGAGGTGCAAAATTTTGTCATACGACTTTGTTGCTATTGAAATTTTCCTGGTCTTAAAGGGCATGCAGTTCATGTGTGAAAGTTGCAGGTATCATATACCAGAAGGTTGGCCGTATGGAGAAGCTAGACGTCTTTTCAAAGAGCCTCATGTCTGTGTACTTGACGAGCAGCTTGAGATTAAGTGGACTTCTCCAGATGAAGAAGTGATTCATTTGTTTTATGATTTTCTGGACTCCGAAGGGCTGTTCACCACATATTGAAATATTTGTCTTCTTTCAGGGGCTGGTGACATTTCTTGTGAAAGAAAATGGGTTCAATCATGACCGAGTGACAAAGGCAAGCGTCGTTCTTTCCAAACTTCATGCAATCTGATTTTTGTGCCACTTCTAGAAGATGGTATCACTGATTGAAACAGTTTGTAACCACACAAATACATTGCTTGATACATTTTTCTAGTGTTCAAAATTTCAAGTGAACTAACTGATTTTCACATGCCAAATGTACTTTTGCTTTTGCCTAATGCAATGCAATTATATTGATACAAGAGTCTTTCTTTTGGGACTTTATTTTCATGTCAATTGAAACAGGCAATAGAGAAGATAAAAGCAGCAAAAGGAAAATCATCCCAAGGCCGGTAAGTTTGTTATTTATTTTTTATAAGATTATGATGGTTATTTTGTGATTTCTTTCCCTCCTTGATGTGCAGGTTAGAGTCATTTTTTAAACCTGTGATTTGCTCAGCTGCTCCAATAAAGCGGAAGGTTTGTTCTCAAGGGCTAAACCTGCGTTTTTTTTGTGTAATCTTAAATTTCAGCAACACATTTATAGAGAAATAGTAAGCTGATTTTAAGTTTTTCAAGTTCGTGTTTGATGAGGATAATTTTGAAACATAATCCACTAACAGGTAAGAGATAGAATATGATCAATCAAGATCAAGAGGGACAACAAGACATCAATGAGTTTCTAACTATTGATCAACTCAAAAACATGATTTTCAATTTTAGAATTATTCAAAACCTAATGCAATCTTAAACATAATGGACTCAAAATTTTAATTAATTTTTTTTTAAAGTCAGAAATAATACCCCCAAAATAAAATTTTCAACTACCCTTATACAAAGATACCCATGCAACAAATTACCCTAATTGAAAGAAACTCATTGTACTAGATGCAAGGTTTGTTAAGTTGGATATCGATGTTGTGTCAGCAAACGAGTAGAGAGATGTTGAGATAAGTTATAAATATGTTGGAGATTTTCGAAACTTTTCAATTATAAATATTATTTGAAAATAATTTATAGAAGATAAAAGAGAAACATCAGTACATTTGTATTTATTGTTGAAGAAATTGTTGCACTAATATTACAACGAAAAGCATACGATTACAAAAAAGCTTCATACCATCACACCATTAATTTTTTTCCTTAAAACATCACATGATTAAACTTAAAATTATATGTTTGTCACAATAATATTAAAAATTGTATATGTTTGTCACAATAATTTTAAAAATCGTATATGTTTGTCACAATAATTTTAAAAATCATATATGTTTAGCATAAGAATTTTTTAAATTTCATATTTTTGTCACAGTTGACGTAGAAATATTTATTAAAATAACAATAAATTGCACTCCGCATAGGTATCTAACATGTAAATAAAAATTTATAAAACTTTCTATTGAGTTTTAGACTAACATACAAATAATTTATTTTTAATTAAGCTTCTTCATCACCCACGCAATGTTATATAAAACCAATATTAGTTCATATTTAAGAAAAATATTAAATATCAATACCTTCACCCTCCACCCGTGGCCCACACTTGGCCCTCCTACTCTCCCCTTTCCATTGCATTTTCTGTCTCTCCCCTCACATTTTCCTGTCCAGTCTGTCTCCATCTTTACTGCCAACTTTGGTGTCGCCCGACTCCCACTAGCGTTTGCCTACTTAGATCTTTGGCATGTCCAACCACAAGGACCATTTGTTCTGCCTCCTTGCCGATTATCTTCCCCGCAACCACTACCTTCTCCAGATGAACAGGGAGTTCCTCCAAGGGGAAAGATTGGCATTGGCAATGGCCATGCACTCCTTCCTGCGGTGCAGACGTTTGGGACATTGATGTGGTAGGCAAGGCGGATGCTATCACCAGCTTCCAGACCATACCTCCATCCTACCTCCACCCTGATGAGCAAATCTCTCTGTTTGGGCTAGTTTAAAGATGAGAAATTCATTGTTCTTTTGATTTTTGGTCTCACATTTTGCTTATCTCTCTACCCATGTAGCTTTTACCTCATCTTTCACTCATAATTGCTCCTATTTTTTTGCCATTTATGCTTTGGGTTCTCATAGCGGCGACATGTTGCTGACTTGCTGGAGACATTATTGAGTTTTCCTCACTCATTTGCATTGAAAAACTCAATTGTTAGTTTTTGGCCTTTTGTTTATCACACTAATGGTTAGTGTTTCGCATACCTATGTGTAATTTCGTCCTTTTCCATAGAAGTTTAATGAGGTGACTTTTAGAATTCTATTAATTATATTCTTCTATATAAAAGATAATTTTGTTAATATTAAATAGAACATCTTCTTGAGAGTTTTTTATCACATTTGGTTCATAAAGGGAGAGTTTAGAGAAATTCTTCATCTTAAGTTGAAGTTGGGGTCATAATCTAGGGTGTGAGGTTGATCCAATTTTCTTTTGAGGTATATGTTAATTTATCAATTTTTCGTATATTATATTTCTCAGGAATTGTATATTTTAGATTTTATTATTGGTTTGATTTGTATTAGGAGAGTTTTGTCAAAATTTTATTTAATACTTGCTTGTAAGGATTTTTTTAATCGAAATTGATCAATTAGGTTGGTTTTCTTTTTTTGAATTTAGATAAAAGTTTCCATCCATTTTTATCTTGGTATTTCTTATTCATCTTATATTTGTTTTTATTTTATCGTGAGGGGAATTATTTTCTGGTTTAAAATATTTTTTGGGTTGTTTCTGCTAGAGCGTCTATTCTTCAACAAACATGTTGCTGATAACGACGATATATACTTCACATTTTCAATCTCTCTGATAATGAATGACAATACTTAAAACAATAGAGGGCGCTTATATCCATTATACAAATTCAAGAGGTCTGTCTGATTTAGATGAATGTCAAGCCAGATGAACTGCTGATTTTGCACTTAACCATAGTGGATATTCTTTGCTTGCTTGCTTGTGTTTGAATGTATGCCTTTTTGTGGAAATGAAAGTCTCATGTACCGAAATTTCAGGGAGCATTTCTCCCCAGAAGGTTGCTTAAGAGGCTAAAAGTAATGTCATTTGCACTTGTTACATGCAGCATTTTGGATTTCTGCACGTATAATGTTGTGTTTTACAAAATGATGCTAGTTTACTGACGGTTGGTTTTACCGTGCAATACAGACGATGCCTGAGAAAGAGATGCCTGAGAAAAAGGGTGGGAGAGAAACGGGCAAAAAAGTGAAATCTGCGAGTGGAAAGAAAAAATAATGTTCTGCATCTTGGTTCCACTTAAGAGTGACTACTGGTTTTTTTCCCCTTCTATTTTGTAGTGTTATCTTATATCACCGGGCTAGTTAATATGGAAACGCTAATATGGGCTGTGGAAGTTGTTTCTCGAGACGGTTCTTATGCTATTATGCAATATAGTTTCTTCTCGCTGATTCAAGATGTCTTGCCTGCAAATCCGACTCTCGTCGTTTATTAATGAAGGAAGAAGGCAGAAGGCATCGGAGGGGAAGGGCCAAAAATGAAGGCAGAAGGGTATTGGAGGAAGGGGTTAGCTAAGGTGGATTTTGTTCGCCCATTTCGTCCTTCAATAGAGCCGTCCTAGTCCTAACAGCCTATTCTAGTGTAAGACATTATGCGTTTGTCTTTCCGGTTATTAGGAATTGCTATTCACGTACGCAGGGCTTTGTTAGTACGTACGTACCTCCGCGATTAAATTCTATTTTAATCAGTATTATTGTGCCGTAACAAAGATTAATCATCCCCACCCTCCACACTTTTTTTATAAAAAAATGTTAAAGCAGCGAAGTTTTTTCTTGCTTTTATTGAGTTTTAGCCTTTTTATTGTATTGTGATTGATTCTAGTGCGGTATTTGTTTTACGGCCTTTCAATACTTATTTAATTTAGAATTATTATTTTTATTATTATTTATTATTAAAAAATATTGAACTTTAATCCAATTTAAATTAGAAATTTTAAAATATTAATAAATTTTTAATATTTATAAATATACTATTAAATTATAGTTTGTTATTTAATAATATATACTTAATTTAAAATTTTATAGATTTTATATATTTATTTATTTTCATGTTATTTAGTATCAAAAACTTAAAGAGTGTAATTTTATTCAATTTAAAAATGTGTTAAAAATAAATTCTATTTTGTTATTAAAACATTTTACTCATTAAAATTAAATTTACTTTTAATATTTGTATCCAACTATATTTTTTATTAAAATTAAATAAGTATTTATTTTTTATTTTTAAAAAATATAGTAATAATTTTGAAATTGATTTTGTATACTCTTAATGTATATTATTAATAATTTTTATACACCATGTCTCGTGCACAACCAAATAGAGGAAATAAAGAGAAAAGTTAGGTTGATATTGCAAAACATGGAAAAGGAAAAAAATAAAATATAAAAGAGGAAAATATTAAAAAAGAAAATAGAAAATATCAATTTATTTGATATACATATCTAATTAGTGACTATTCTATTACATATATTTTATTAGATAAATTATGTTATCTGCGCATTGCCTAAATAAGCATCTAGTTTAACTCTACTAACTAATCAACCATGCTCTCTTATCACTATTAACTGAAAATAATATGTGGAATGTCTTACCTCATTATTGTCAACACTAAGCAAGTGCTATAATTAAATGAAAAAATATATAAAACGTCGGCATAGGTTTTTTAATTAATCAAAGGCAAAATAACCACAATGGTTAAATTTTCGTTAGTACGATTCTTACTGTTAAAACAAGTACTCTTTTAGGAATGGAAAAGAAATTGTTAAAAGATGCATGATGATTAACTTTGGGTATAAACTAAAGCAAATCGTCGCTACTGATTTTGGAGAAATCTTTTTTCCAAAGCAAATCGTAGTTACTAATTTCGGTGATTTTTAGACAACAAAAAAGGCAGGCAACAAAGAAAAGACTAATAAAAAGAGCAGAAGGAAAAAAATATAAAAAAAGGAAGTAAAATACCATATACGGGAACGAAGCAGGAGCTAGACGCTCCTACTTCGCGGCCATGTTGAGCTCGGCAAGTTGCATTTCATACCCTATGGATCTCCTTGTTGAATCCAAACACTTCCGTTTTCTTTAATAATTTTTACAAATGCCAACGATCTCAAGTACCGAATTATCTATAGCCATTAGCCCGTTTAACCAATCAATATTGATCAGGACCCGGGAGATATTGTCACCCCACTGCTGTTGCCTGTCGGCGTGCCTCTTCACCTTGGATGCACTGATACTAAGAGTTATAGGTTCGCATGATAAAGTTACCGGGAAAAACACACACACACACATGTAGGTATCGAGAAAATATAGACAAAAAATGCAAACAAGGGTGTTAATTCTAAAAGTCTAACGTCCTTCCATGATATTTTTGAAACCAACGATCACTTCCACAAAAAATTACCGCCCTGAAAGACAACCTATATTGAAAAACTGGAGTTCATGAAGCCTAAAAAACTTCATTTAAGCATGTCCTCAAACTTCTCATCTTCTTCCGGGCCCCCTGCAAATTATACCAAATTATCAACGCAAGCAATGGGATATGTGATTCTGTGCTCACTAATCAGACTGATATTTGAAGCTTATCCCTCAAAAGTAACTTCTTACATTGCGAATAGTTGCAATGGTTCTCTCAGCGTTGCAGAGTTGAGCATATATTCCCTCTTCTGCTTGCAGCAGAAGCCTTCTACAGGAAGCATCTAAAAATGTGAACGATCAAGACAAAAATGTGAGAGTTCTCATCACTATAATATAGTTGCACTAAGACCATTAGAATCAAAATTTACAGATAGGAATGCTGGAGTAAAATGTAAAGCAAATAATAGCACTTTCTGTGAGAGGACAACATAGAATAGAACACTAGTACTTCGCCTGTCAACATTTCCTTTCAGTTCCAGGTGATAAGCTTCAAGTTCCTCAAGTGTAGTTTTGTATTCATCCAAAAGATGGTACACCTCTTCATCATAGTTATCATGAGTAACTCTCGGTCTCTCAGATTGTTCTGCAAAGTTTCTATATGTCAGATAATTAATATGAATTTTTTCCCCAAACATCCCAAAATATCTACAATCTCAAGACCAATCTGTTGGCGATCCCATATGCATACACTACACTAAACAGATAAGTAACCACAGACAAACTGACATGAGTTAAAAAAATTTTCCAGAAAATCTTGAACAAGAAACAAGCAAGCCGTTCCATTTTATGCAACAGCAATTTTACGATCATGTTGTGAAATGTTCAATCAATCAATCGAAAAATTGTGGGTCATTTACTATGGTGCAAAACATAAAATCTTCTTCAAAGTTCTATGACATGTACCTGTTAATGATCCATTAAGCTATGCTGTTCATGATTCAGTGACAAAAGTATAAGTGACACGCAGAATAATCTGTTCTCAGTACTAGTATCATGCAACATTCTACAAATTGATATTAATCAGCCATTTGTTGGCTGATGTATTTAATAATCAATAATGACACCTTGTTGCATGGGCTTCCAGTCAAATTTTTTACAACATTGTAAAAGGTATTAACCAGAGAAATAAAGGGAAATGCTTCAACATATTATTAGTAAGGATGACAGAATCAGAAGTATTATCAATTACCTCCAAACTCAATTTCTAAGCGTTTTCGTTTTGTCTTGCTATGGCTTGAGAGATTATCCCTGAAAAAAAGTAACAAAATAAATAAAGAAAGCCCAAATAGACCACTTATAAAATCTATTAGCATTCACACAGGTTACAATAAAACAATAAAAATGAGCCTTACGCTTCTGCAGAAATCTGAGACTCAATGGTCCTAAGTTGAGAATTTAATCCATTTGCAACAGATGCAAGTATTTCAGATATTTTCTCACTTGTGTGAAACTTCACCTTGTCTTTATATTAGCTTGAAAAACCACGGCAAACTATGAAATAGCCCTAAACAACAAAGTAATGAAAATGAGAATCGAAGGGACCAGGAAAAAAAGGATTAAATGGTTGCCCTCAAGGTAGAAATGGAGAGGACCAATTATAATTAAAAAACATCACATGCCCATAATATGGTATATGCATGCAGATATAAATTAACAAAAAAAACAGAATCAGTCATTCTGCACGTACAAGCAAATCCATATGGCAACAATAACTGAAAAATGAAAAGGTCTAGAATCAACATCGTCGATATACATAGCAGCTATCTCAAACGGGTTAGACAACAACGCATATGAACGGTAAAATTCTGATAAATTAAGAAGTAGTAAAACACAGAAGAAAAATGAGTCAACCTAGACAAGGGATCTTCTGAGTTTTTGCCCAATAGAATATGAACAGCTGCACCATCTTCATCTTCATCTAACAGTGGTTTCAAGCGGAAGAAACATAAGAATTGGCTATAGAAATACCGGGAACTATAAACAAAAGGAAACAAAAATAATTACTTCAATAATTCACTGGAGAAGGTGAACTGTGATAGGATTTGCTAGGCCTTTCAGGTGTTTCACTTTGAAATCTTTTTCCATGCAAGTGTGGAGATAATTGATGAGTACAAGCGCCTGAAGACATTTGACTTGTTACCTTAAAGTCTACAAATAAAGAAGAAGGATAAAAATTTTACAGAGGAAACTAGACCCATATTTGTATTTTACAAATGCAGCAACAACCATAAAATTAGATTTCAGGAAAACTAAAACAAGCAATCGCAGCCACAAAAACTTTCCCAACAGGCACTTATACAATTGGAATTCAAGATACAGATCAATCGCCACGTTTCAAAGGATAACGAGGATAAATCTTACCCCTTCAGGCGGTTGTCCACACATTATTTACAGAATAAACTCACATTCATCTACAGAAAAAGTATGATAAAGAAAAAAGTTTTATTTTTTTAAAAAGAAGACACCAAAAATAAATTTTAGCTGTTCTTTAATTTTTTTATGATCATCTAACTAATTAATTCACGTACAGAATCAAACATTACAAATTTGAACTTGTCTACTGGACCATGTATATGAATACAGGCATAGCCTCCATCACAATAAATTTCTTCAATATGATAAAAAGGGCTTGTCAAATTTAACATTTTCACATACACATGGGCTGATTTTCAAATATATAACAGTTATAATTTTCAATTTTGTTGATGCTAGGGTCTTGATTGATATGAATGATGTATTCTACGTGAAGCAATATAGTACAGAAACCTTTGACAAAGATATTATTTCTAAGAGATTCATCATCACGGTCCTCTGGTGTTGTAAGTGACAGCTGCTTGTGCTCATTTTTATCTTCCATTGGGGGTGATAAGTCCCCAAGATATTGTAGTGGTACTTTCAAATATTGTTTAACTTTCTGAACATTTGTTAGGAAAACTGCAGAAATATTGAAAATCCTACCCCTGGAAAGGGCAAAGAAAGAAGGCTAATGATGTTTCCTAGAGAGGATTTTGATAATTCCTCGAGATTTAGAGGAAATTATGGAAGTTGCACTTGATTTTATTACATTTATGAAAATAACAACGTCAAATCTCTAGGATTTATTAAAAGCATTCAAGGAAATAACATCAGCCAGAAAGAAAGGATACAGCTGATTCACTCAACAATTCTGTGAACTTCCCACCATAAAAAGCTCTACTGCGGAATTCAATTGACTTAGATCTTCCATTCACAATAAAGGACTTGCTCAATGCTGTTTTCTCCAGAAGCAGTCCCACAGGAGATTTATTTTCTACGTCTGATTGCATAACCAACTTTGGAGTGTAATTATCTGGTGACCTGCATTTACTGGTGTTGTGCCACAAACATTTGCCGGGGACACAGGGAGATTCCTTTTGTTACCACGGGAGACAAAGTTCTCTGCTGCCGGTAAAATATCTTCCATTTTGTTGGCAAAATAATTTTTACCTGTAATGAATAAAAAAATGACCAACTAATTTTGGAGATACACATTGGCAAAAGTGATAAAGGGATGAAGTTACCAGACGGCACTGCTGATTTCACAAAAGCAGAACTTTCACCCTGGCATCCAACTTTGTCAGTATTTGAAAGTAAATTGCCAGGAACTTTATCCTGCAGCTTTGGCAGTCGGGTGGTTGAAGATCTCTTTTGAGTTATAGAACGAGTAAGTGGTGTCCTTCCTGCTAGGTATGGATATTCATAATCTGACTCTACTGCGCACAATTTTGAGTTGCCAGATTTCATTCCTCCGATCCTCTGCACTGATTGTTTCCAATTTGTTGTGTTGTTTTTTCCAACTGACAAATTTGTAGTCTGATCATTTTGTGGATGAGCAATTTCCATTGTATCTGATAACTTCTGCCCAACAGCGTCATTGCCTCCACATGTTGCGGCCTTAACTTTCTCCTGGTTGTGTTTTAATTTTCAAGTATTTGTCCAGCAAGAGATATAGAATCGTCAACTGGCACATTGGCGCTCTCATCCTTTTGTGCAGGAGCAGTTCCCAGCGTCTCTAATAGCTTTAATCTTAAGGCTTCACTGCCTCCACATACTGCAGTCTGTTTTTGATCTACCAGTACTGTCTGTCCAGCAGAAAATTTGAAATCCTCTACCGGGTTTCCATCCGCTATATTCCTTCCACGTCGTCCATCAACACCTTTATCAGATGCATCCATTTTACTTGTAGTAGCAAATGCAGTTTCTTTTCTCTGCTCAGTTTTTTGTTCTTTCCCCTGGGGACACTCATAAGTAGATTATGCTGAATATGACCGCTTGGTAAATTCATGCCATTGTACATATTGAAGTAGCCCACATTTTTCATGTCTGCGTGCAAATTCTTGGGAGAAATCCATCCACCAGCTCGCTTGATTGCGAAACCTAACTCTTTGCCTTCTAAAAATGAACCCAATTCTTTCATCATGTCCTCACAACCGATTTACCAAGGGAAGATTTGCATTTTTCTGACAGGAGAGAGATAGCTCCAAAGCCCATTTTAGTTTCTGCAGAAGCTTCGATAGGGACTCGAATTGACACCTTTTTCAGATTGACTATTCTGGCTGCGGTTCAGCTGTTTAATTCATCCTGCACAAGAAAAAAATCAGAGACCATATGCCCTATAACTTCCATTAACATTCTGTATCATCTTCATTTGCTGAATCCAACAGGGTAACATTACAAATTAATAATTTTTTCCCACGAAATGCAATCTTAGGATGTTAGTATTATTATTGTTTTTTAAAAAAGACTGAGAAATACACCATAGAGACAGCATAGGCTTTCATATTAACAAACAAATAACGACTGGGTGAGGAGGGCATCTTGCTCATACAAACCTCAAAGCCAATTCAACCAATTTGCTTAATTCTAAACGAAGTATTCAAAGGCTTTTAGCAATGGATATCATGAGTGGTAACCTAGTGCCTGCTTCTTCATGCAGGACAACCATTAGGAACTAGATGAATAATCAATGGAAAACAAAACCAAACAAAACATAATATAAATCAGCATGCACATTATATACTACAACAGAGCCCATATATGCTCCTAATTGATGAGCAAATGATCTCCAATTAAGCCTAGCGCGTATT
>JAURVB010013636.1:0-34926 GCA_033002965.1 Piper betle | reverse complement strand
TTGGTTTAATTAAATTAAGTAGATAAGCGAACAGTTCGGTTACCAGTAGCATTTTTTGTTTGGTCTGCAAGTAAACCGAAATGGGATGTTACAATTGGTATATGCCTTCACATAATATAACCCATTATTTTAAAATCGGAATCAATAATTGAATTAGATTTTTAAAAACTATGATTCAACCTGATTTAAACTAGTTCATGACTTAATTTGAATCGGTAAATTTAGTAAGATTGTATGTATATTTGTATGAAAATTAGTTTATCAAGAATAATAAAATCAAAAGAAAAACTTATATTAAAGTAAAATTTTTTGTCAAGTTATATTTGGCTATAAAATAACGTATTCCTAAGCAAGTTTGATAAACTTTAAAGTACTAAATATCATAGCTAAGGTGAAAGTAACAAGAAGATTGTAAGTAAATTCTTTTATATTTATATAGATCATTTCTTTATCTATAATATAATTTGCAAATATCAAAATATACAAAAAATCTAGTAAGGATGGTGGTTCAAACTCAGTTTGAATAGGTCAACGTCAGTTTGAATTGGTTAAAATCATTTATGAATAGGTAAAACTCAATTTGAATTTGGTGATTCAAAATTGATTTTTAATTTTTTAATCTAGATATGCTTATTTGATTTGGATTTTGACATAGTCGAGTTGAATCAGTTAAATCAGACTGGTTCAAACTGATTATAAAAAAATCTTATTACCCATGGTCATATATATTAAAACTTAATAATTTAAGCAAAATACACATTGTAGTTTTGGAGTTATTTTAGAAGAGAGAATTGTAATGTTCTTCCAAAAAATCAGATAAAATAAAATATCATAATATTAGTAAAATTATTGTGGTTTATAAGAAAAAATATTGGGTATAATATATGTATGGTATGATGTAAAATGTTAGGCTGAATTCGACTATCGTATGCAGCATATTGGTCAGGCCAGCTGAGTACAATATGGTCTTGAAAATCAATATATATTAAAAAAGAACTAAATTGTTTGAGCAAAAAACATCCTGCAGGAGTTATTTTACAATAGATTCTTGTAGCCTTTTATTTTACCTCCTACCTTGACAATCCCTACCAATAAAATAAGTAGAAAAACAAAATAAAAAAGGCATCGTCTCAAAGCCATTAGTCACACAAGTAGAGAAGAAGAATAGGTTTCTTTTTTGTCTTTCCCTCTTCCCATGGATTTAGTTTTAGGCTTCCCATGATGCATCGGATGTTGCGCTTATTACTTAAAACTTTTTTCTCTTTATTTTTTAAGACGTTTAAGTGATCAAGCATGTAGTTTGGGGACGATGACCACTATCTATAAATCTGTAGTAATTGTACATGAATATGTTTGTACAGCTTCTTTACATCTAATGTAGCCTGTAATAATAAATTAAAAATTAATTTAATTTGGTATGTCATAATAAATTAGAAATTAATTTGACCTTTGATAATAAATTAGAAATAAGTACACCAGTCTCTGCACATTGTATAGCCTCCATATTTTAATTAACCTGCATTTTTAGGAGCCAATTAAATTAAATACCATAATATATCACATAAATAAATTTATTAATAAGATAGTCTTCCAATGTACAATTCAATTAATATGTGAGATTGGAGATTAAATCTAGCATAAGTTTCAACAAACTATTTGAAGTAAAAAACTCTAAGAAGATAGGTTAGTTCTATTAATTTATTATGGTTAAAATGCAATATAATGAGTAATGTTATATCTTTTTTTTACTGATGTAAATAGTAACTTGCATGATTTTTACCCTTTTGCTGATATTTGTTAGTTTTGTTTGTATTTTTTATAAATAAGTTTGATTAATAGACAACAAGCCATGGTTGGTAAAACCCCTGACCATATCAACAAACAATGAATAAACATAGTTTTAAAAGTCATTTTTGATTCTCAAATGACAAGATTTTATAATTTACTCTTCTAGTTAAGTAATAGAAATTATTAAAACATTTTAACTTTCTTTTAGAATATAGCATGCACATGCATGTTTGGAAAATATTGTACTTTGAAAAAAGTTACGTATGTATATAACCACAAATTTATAAATTACTTTGGACAACAATTGTTGGATTTGAAATATGTTAGATGATACTTACCCATTGATTATAGAGGGGGAAATATTGTTATAGATTCTTTTTCATGTGTCATTCATGTTGGTAATTACTATTTCTTTATAACTCAATTAATCCAAGCACAATAGTTTCTGCATGTCTTATATATACCTCTATTTTTTCTTCTAATAATCCAAAATTTCATAACCAATATTCCTTTTTTTTTTCCATGTAGAAAAAATCAGAGGGGTGCTCAAATGGTACATAGCAATGACTGCACACCCTGTTTCCTGGCTTAAAATGGGGAACATAAAATCTGAATCTATAATGGCCATTAAATTATAGTGAAGATCTGATAGTATTGCCTTTGTACCATCGAAATGCCCATGAAATAATTGACAGCATCTTATTAAACTAATGCCCATTGAATGTAAGAGCACAATTGCAGTCAGTTCCAAGTTGCAGAACACAACCGGTGTTGCCAGCACCTTCTTTTTCCATTGGATGTAATTTGTAATTCAGTCATTTGTAATAACATGGATCTTATTTTAGGATCAAGTCCCCACTGTCCTTCTGTGGGTACCAGATAGAAAAAAGACAATACGAAAAAAGTGCACTTCATAGTTAAATCTAAATTCAGTTTTGATCCAAGTTGATCCAATTACAAGTTATATCTTTGGTTTATAAGATGATGTAGGCATGAATTTTGGTTTTGGATAGGAAGTTTGATACATAAAAACTCAATTCACTGACTTGCATATGAAGCCGAAAGTGAAGAACTACCTCTTGAACATTCTATATAATTGTTTATTTTGTTCTTTATTAAAATGCCTAGGAAAGAATCCAAAACATAATTCCAAATAGTTGTTTGGAGTATAAAAATAGAAAGTACTGCTTCACCACCCTTTCTCTGTTACAAAAATGTTTCAGCCCTTTTAAGAGAAATATCCTTCTTCCCTGCTTCAGAAACATGTAGATCACAGATAACACAGTTATCAAGCTCACACTAGAAATCAGAAGTCAATGCCCGAACCATGTATATAAATCTTACCTGCCATGGCATGTAGTGATATATATTATGTACGATAAAAGAATTACCACTGCATTAAAGAGATGAACATGGTGCGTTCTTGACTCCCTCTATGGAAAAGAAAGGTGATTGCAGAATCTAAAGTTAAGGGCAAGTCTACTTTCGACCTTTCAAACATGAAAAATATAGTAATAATGGTGGTAGGAGATGGCAGCAGTAGAAAAAGAAGGTTTGCAGCTCTTCATGGCAGCATTCAAGGAAGGCCAACCAACACAGAAATGTTTCTTGAATGCAAGCATCAAGAGCTCTGAGTGTATCTGATCTATGTAGTTATAGTAGAGAGAGAGATATGAGTGGGGGGATTGGGGAAGGAGGGACTAGACTTTTCTTCTGTTTGCATGGTCTCTATGCACCATCTAAATCAAGGCAGATTTTATTTGCCGGACAGTGGTGCTGATAAGGTTATTAATCGTGTTCACTGATTCAAGATTGAGCCTTGCAGTTGGCAAGCTGCTCCCCACAATTTGGAAGGCAACTGTGATTAGTGATCCGGATGAATTAGGCCCACCTCCTTGAACACAAGAACTGGTTGAAGCTGCCCCTCCAAAGGGTTCTTCTCTTCCATCTGGTAATATGGTGAAACCTGAGGGAAGGAGAGGGATGTAAGATGGGTCCTCTCCACTCATGGCTATGTTCATTGCAGGCACGTCCACTGGTGCATACACAACTATTGAACCAGATGAATCAATGCAGCTCTCTTGAAGTATTAACATGTTCTGGTTCGCATTGAAAGCCTGTGAATTGAAATTAGCACATTCAAACTCTTTATATCAGTGCAGATGAAAGAGAGGATTAGATGAGTAATTGATTCCAATTGAAACACTCACTCTTAGGACAGATATGCAGTTTCCTGGGTTTGATCCGTTTCTAACATGTGCCACTTCTTGGACTGAATGACCATTAGATAGAACATCCCACTATGAACAAAAATTCCACAATCACTTTATAGAACAGATTGCTCACATCAATGAAAATCATCGAGTTAAATTTTGCTGTAATACCTGTGATCTAGTGCGCTCATCAGTGAAAAAGTTGAAAACAGACTGCGGGGAAACAGGCAACCATATGGAAGCGGCAGCACTTAGAACAACACCATTGGGTCTACCAGGCTCGCTGCTCTTGTGCGCAGTGATTCGAATTCCGGTATCGTTCATGCCAGAAAGTGTGGTCCATCTCTGACTGCTTGAAGGTGTTAAGCTTGCACAGAAATTTGCAACCATTCGTTGTGATAGCTTCATCAAGCTTCTTTTCCCTCCGGGGAAGGAACTACTACAGAAATATATACAGTATCACATCCCAAATTATTTGTTTCATCTTCTACAAAGGACCTAGAGATGAGAGGAACAAATCAAAATAATGGGCATTTGTGTACCTCCACCAAGGTCCCTTGTAGCGGCTTCTGTAACCATTAGAGATGCATATCTCTCACAAACTCTTTGGAGAGTACTAAGCCATCGTTGCGCACCAAATGCTAATCCACTGCTAACAAGGTCACGATAGATACCCTGTGTTTCATCTCCTTCCATTTCAACATGCTCTACCCAAATCACCTGTCAGAAAATTAGCTAATACAAATTTAAGAATTAAGCATGTTTAACTAAGAAATGTGACAAATAGAAACAATGTGATCACCTTCGAATACCCATTGGACATGTCTTGTATTAAGCAACCAGAAGGACGTCTACGTGATCTGGAAGGACCTGCAAACTGGTTCATACCAGAAATATCAAAAGAGACATCTGCAATCACCCATACGCCTTGTTCAACTTGCTGGCAACATCGGAGAAAGTAGAATTCTCTAGTGGGCAAAAGAGGGAAAGCACTTGCATTTCCTCGTACATCTGCATCAACCCCAATTTTAGTAGAAATCCCAGAATATTAATATCTACCACACAAACACACGCACACACACAAAAACAATAAATTCAGCGCATATGAGCATAGAATATACCAGTTGAAGGCCACCAGATTTGTTACCACTCATTCCACTTGCTAAAATTTTAAGTGTCCTGGCCTTTGGAACAATTGTTGAAAAGAATTCCATCCATCTTACCTGTTCCCCAACACAAGAGTTCAAACAAAATTGGCAAAGAACAGTTTAACCGAGAGTAAACAGCAAAGTATACCACAACTCACTATCTTGTGCACTTACTGAATCCATAAACATGTTAACCAAAGCCAGTCCACTCATAAAGACCAAACCAGAATATCTCGAAGCTTCAATCCGACGATTAGGAGTTTTTGAATTGCTAGGCTTTGAGAAAATCCTCTCATAAGCATCAATATTTAGGATCTCTTGCACATCTGCAGAAGATTTCATCCATAAGGGCTCATCAGTTTGCAATAGCCTGACAACTTCTTGTGCTGCATTTGCTGCAACGTCTGCCATAAGTGATTTCTCCATTTCTGAAATAGCTACTGTCTGCAACTGCAACTGTGGAATAGGTACAGTCCCCGGCATAAGGTCCCGATCAAGTGGAGGAGGTACCAGACCATGAGCTCCAAAATTCCCAACTGTTAAATCCAATGATGAGATGCTTATCGGTTGAATTGGTGGCAATTGTGAAATTGGTCTTCCAATGTACTTTGCGGCAATACTTGATATTCTATCAAGCTGAAATTGGTTGCAGACACATCAACGACAATTCCAAAGTAGAAAAAGAACTCTCAAGATTGGCAATGCAATCACAACCAATTACCTCTGCTTTCAAGCGAAGGTTCTCCATGCCCAATGTATGTTCATCCAAATAGGAATCTTCACTCACATGAGGACTCCCACAAGATGGGCAGATAACATTCTTAAGTGCTTCTCTCATTGCAATATTTTCGCATCTGATTTTGTCATTCTCGGATCGTAGTGCAAAGTTATCAGCTCGTTCATGTATGTGCCTAATTAGTAAAAGTATATACAAATCAATTTATACCAATAATTAGTCAATGAAAAAAGTTGGAAACAGAGATGCCCACTATGAGGCAGCTAAAATATTCTTACGTCTAAGGGGCGTGTTACATTTTACCTTCATCTGAGTCCTCCTATTCTGAAACCAAAACTTGATTTGGCGAGGTTCAAGTCCCAGATCCCCGCTTAGTTGCAACCTTTGCTTCTCATCAGGATGCGGGCACTCCTTAAAAACACTGTACTCCCCCAAACAACTCGTCATATGTATGATTTTCGCAAGCCACTCTCATTGGTAAGCACAACATTTGAAATATTAATCCATCCATCGCACATATGAGATTCTAAAATATTCTAATCCAATAGACTTCAATCATTATGGTAAGCTCATGATTCATAGAAGAACACATCATTGGCAAGAGTATCAAAAGTCATCTCCACTAAACGTAAGCAAGCAAGCAAGTAATCCAAATAATAACAACCCAAAAACAGAAGAGTTTGATATAAAAACACCAACTTTAACATCTCCATGGCAACATAACACAAAACATAGTCCAGAACTTCAAAAGAAAAGGCAAGCCAAGGCACATCTCAATACTCCCACTGCACAAAAAACGGACCCAAACACCGTATCAAAGATGCTCCAAAAAACATCGAAGTCATAACATTTCTTACAAAATTAACTCCCCAACACAAACCACAAACCATTAACCAGAGAACTTTAATAAAAGCACAAAGGTTTATTAATTACCAGAAAATCAAGCCACATATCAATACTCTACAGACACGCAAATGAACCCAAATAACATATCAAAGATGTTCCAAAAAACATCAAAATCACGACATTCCACACAGAAACTTCTCATATCCAAGATGTTCCAGAAAAACATCAAAACCATGGCATTCCACGCCAAATAATCCCAACACGAAACTAAAGAAATAGAAGAGAGGATACATACGCTTCGAGCTCTTGAATCTGCCGAGCAGTATGACGGTGGTACCGCTTCTTCTTCTTATCATGACTGCCAGCAGCCTCCGGATCATCGCCGGAACCCGACCCGCCGGCGCCGGCGACCCCGCCACCCTCCATCTCCAAACCGAACGCTCTACCACTCCCCTCCAACCCGTTCACGTACATGAGCACCCGCTACTGCACTCGCCACCCTCACTACTCCGGCAACCATTGCACCCACCACATGATACAGAAATGGTAGAAGAGGAGGAGGATGGCAACTATGCAACGTAAGACTTTAAAGCGGTTGATAAGGAATCCGAGTCGTTTTTAATCCTCTCCTCTACGCTCTCCAACTACTGTAATATAGTCCCATGAAAAAAACGCAAGATTTCATGCAAAAAGCGGGTGTTTTCGATCGCTTTTTTTGTGGGTGTGTGGAGAAGACGATGATGGATCGAATATAGAGGTTGGAGGTGAAGAAGGCGATGAATCTATGAGGAGTTGGTGGAAGAGATAGAGAGAGAGTGTGTGCGTGTGTATAGAGAACGGCTCTGAGCTTTTAATTCGTTCTCTCCTTTCCTTCTCCGAGTTGCGTTCGTGTTCTTGAGCAGTTGTGTGTGTGGGGGTGATATGACGGAAATACCCCAACTACACGTTAGAAAGTCAATGCTTGCTGCTATTTTTTTGCCTTTTTTATTACTTAATTTAGAAAAAGATATGGTCGTCGTTTTATTTTTTTATCTTTTTAATTATTACTGTTTTTTATTTTTTAGAAATTTGAATATGAATCTAAATATATAACTAATGAGATTTGTTACCACATTTACGCTAATTTAAACATGCTAATGTACTCCTGGTGTATAAAATATATTGGATTAAATAGATGGATATTTTATCGAAATATATGACTAATTAATTCGATATTTTACACTTGAATTTTGTGCACTAATTTGGTCATTTCACACAAAGTATAGATTCGTGTTAATCTAGTCATTTAAGTCCGGTAAATATCATATGAATCCAATGATAAACTTAGATATTCATTGAACATGGGGTTTTTAATTAAACCGAGATAAAAGTGAAAAAAAATTAAACAAAGAAAGTTTTTTTAGATAAAAAAGAAATGAAAATTTTTTTTGTGTAGCATAAGTATGGGGATGTACGCGTGAGGGATGTTAGTGGTTGACTTTTAAGGACGTGGGTCCCACGGGTGGAATTGAGTAGCATGTCCAACCCAAACTGGAATTTGGGATTTTTTTTCTTTAAAAAAACAAGAATTTGGTATGTTTAGGGTTTTGGGGTTTGAATATTGTTTGAAACTAGTTATCTAATATACATTCTTTTTAAAAAAAATGATTACTTATAGTTTGTTTTGTCTAAGGCATTATAATTTGGTCTTTGGGAAATGGGGCGGGAAAAAAGATTAAAACTAGTAGGTAGAGACTATTCAAAGTTGAATGACATATAATGTATGTGGCAGTTACTGAGGGAATACACTTGATTTATGAACACATTATATTTTGGATCTAAATAATTCATTATAATTATGAAGAGAACAATTATTAAATAGAGTAATTTTCCACGAGTGTGCTTATATATAGTTCATATGGTTGAAAAAAATATGTATTTTAAGGATGGGGGCCTCATCATCATGCTTTAGTCAATGTAACATTTTTTGATTTTTCTAATTAATTAGAGGTATATGGTTTTGATTGTGTGGCTCTTCTAGTGTGTGATAATTGATAAATACTTCGGAAGTAACTCCATTGATGATCATATGTAGACAATCGCAAAACACAAAAGTGGAGTCTTCCTCTCTAAATCACACCGACTCAGAGTCGTTTCAATTTGGCACAAAACTTTAACATGATGGCCCGGAGCAACGAACTTATTTGAAGTGGCTCATTTGGTACGGCGAAAGTAAGAAGAAGGTTTTCTTTTATTCGCTCGTCTAAAACCCTAGGCCATTATTATCAATTGATCTACTCCATAACTATATCACACTTTGAATTTTCTCAAAAGGCCATAACTCGTGTAACTTTGAAATCCATCTCTCCAATTTTTTCCCAAAGACAAACTGATCTTACCCTGAAATCCACATATTTTAATCGAAGCCTACCGACTTGTTCAAGGGCTAAGGCCCCTCACATCGGGACCTACCACACCTTTCCTTCCCAAAAGATTATAAGCAATTTCATTCTAAGATCCACCGGTTTCTATCAAAGCCACCAGCCGCTCCGAGGCATCTCTTTGAAGCCATAGGGCTCTTGCACCAAAATCAGCGATGAGTTGTTCCGGAATTCTCGTCGAATTTTTGGCACCTCTTTTGTACATCATTTTATGCCAGCGCATTTACAGATGTGACGATACGTATCTACACGTGGATTCACACTTTAAGCTTGTTATGCTTTGCTCGACACATTTTAACAAATTATTAATATTAATAAATAATGTTTTAATTGTAGGCAAATATGATATTTTTTAATGGAACTCGGTCGATTTTGGCGGACTTGTTTGGGTGAAAAAATGATCCATGAATTAGCCGATTCACTCCGACCTAAGCCAATTTATTTAGTGGGTGGACAAAAGACGGAATCAATTGACTTAGTCCTTTCTTTACACAAGTAAAGTTTACCCGTGAAAACCCTATTGGCCTCCTCCCATCGATGTCAATCATCACTGTCGCATCCCCCAAGCCACCGCCGACCACCCAGCCCTGACCACCTCTGGAGCAGTCCGACCACCACCGGAGCAAACCAAAGTCCAGCCACCACTACCACCCACCGCCATATGCCTCCAAAGTCCAAGCCACCATCGCCAACCACCTTTGGAGCACTCCGACTACCACTAAAGTGAACCAAAGTCTGGCCACCACCACCACCCACCACCACTTCCCTCCAAGCCACCTCCAACCACCCAGCCCTCCAACCACCAGCAAGCATCCCTTTGCTAATCTCTTATTGCAATCACCAACAAGCATCCCCTTCTACCACTCCTCCAAGTCTGGATTTTTTTTTGTTAATTTATATATTGTGCATCCATTGAAATTTACAACATTACAAGAAGCACAACATCTAATATCCTCAATTACGATTTATACAATGTTGTTCCAGTTATTTTAATTGCACATATTTATGATTCTCATTTACATTTGATAGATAACTATTAGCCTCATATTAGTGATTGGTCTTATGATGATAATTAGTGATTATCTTTTGTATTTGTATTAAATTTTAAACTTATATACTTGTGTTGAGAAAAGAGATTGAATCTACATTTTGTGTCATTATGTTAGGTGTTGCCATATTATTAATAATTTGCATGTATGTTTGGTATATTTAGTATACCATATATGCATAAATGTTTATTATATAGGATCATTTTGGACCGATTCTAGTAAACCAATTTGTGTCTAATTTTTTATAAATCAGTTCGATTTAGTGATTCTCTCTTGAACCGATTCGAAGGCCGATTCCGATTTTTGTAACTATTGCTTGTGATTAGCAGTTTCACCTTGGGAGTGTATTCTTTGGTATTAAATTAAATAGTAACTATTAATATTTTTACAATATTTAGCCTTCACAAAAATTGATATATCTGTTTTTAATATAAGATTGATAATATAATCGAATAAGAAGCTGACTGTATGAGATTTCAAAGGTAGATCATGGTCGGGATCCTTGCAATTGGGCCCCTTGGAATGTTCGTTTCCACCATACAAAACCTAGTATGTGGATAAGAAGAGGTTTAATTATGAAAATTGATTATATTTTTCTAAATTAGTAATTTAAGTTAAATAGATTACAATGCAACCCGTGCATGTTGACAAATTGATTTATATTTATATAGTAGTTCTAAAACTTTATTTCGATTAATTCCATATGAATTGGCTCCAATTAATGATAATATTAGTCAAACAACAAGAAATATTTATAACTAATTATTTTTTATATAAATTTGTAAACTTGGCTATTTTTGAAAGCAAATTTTGAAATGCGGTTATTTATGATATTTTCCCTAAATATGTTATCATTATATCACCCTTTTAATAAGTACATTTGGACTAAAAATAATATATAATAATTATACTTCGAGTCTTTTATCATTTAGATTCCTCGAATTAATTAGTTGTTGCAATAAAAAAATAATTGACCTATAGCTACTCTCACCCAATTCAAAGTAATTTACTCTTATTAATAAAAGGAAAACTCAATATCGAGTGTTGCACATATTAAGTAGGACTAAAATGATTTATGAACACAAAATTAACTAAAATTAGGATCTACTATAAAACTCATGACTTGAGTCAATGTTTTATAATCGAAACGGGTCATTTCGATCGTTAATATTAGTCAAGTCAGTTTCAAAACACGTACGCTTAGCCGAGGTTGGCCATGTGGTATGGGCTATGAGGGTCATGTGTACCTTAGTATATAATGATTACATCAGTAATGCATATGTAAAATAAGTTATCAGAGTATATAAGAGTACATCTAATTTTATTTATTTATTTATAATAGACCGTAAAATTAGATTTAAGTCGTTTGTCACATACGAGCGCGTTATTTATTATTTTGGTCGAGTACTCCGAGTGTGAGGAAGCTAAAGACGTAGAGATGTTAGGAAAGGCGTGAAGTAGACGAGTACTGATGTGCATAATGCATATCTAGACTTGTAGTATAAAAGGGTACTGAATGCGATTACCTAAGAGTATTCAACCATTGTGCTTTTGGTCATGCGTTATATAGAGGTTTGAAGAGGGCTTGAGATATATGTCAATTCTTGAGAATATGACTAGTTATTACCGAGAGAGGCATTTGCCGAGAGAGGCATTTGCCGAGAGTGGCATAACACCAATTTAGTTTAGGATGTTAACAAGTCTGTAGCTTGATGAGTCCTCAATAAATTCCCTTAAGTGTTCCCATGTAAAGTATATACAATTTTTCTTTGATCATGAAAATCAATTTCCACTTGCCAATTTATAATAGTAATTTTCTAGGCTAGTGACATTCATTAGTGATATTTTTCATATAATATATGTAGGTTTTATGTTCATGTGTTGGGTTGATTTTAATGGAAGGATGCATAGATGTTATACACACTTGTGCTCAACACGTTGTCGTTTTATTTCATTTTTTAGTTATGTTTGATACATTTTCATGTCAATTTAGTAATGTATTCTATTCTCGAGACGATAAGAGGGCTATTTTAATTCGTTTTATTGTTCGAGTCTTAAAGATTAATTTATTTAAATATAACTCGACTTAAGCGTAATAATTCTGATTCGGTTCTTAGGTAAACCAAAATCGAGGTATTACAAAAACAATGTAAATAAAAAAATCATAGAAAATGGAAATGCAATGAAATAAAATTACACAAAAATTTTAAATATTTTCCTTATATATTTAGGTAGTAGAAAAATAATATAAAAATGATAAAAAAATTTCCCACATGTGTCTCCCAAAATTTCCACCAAATTCTTTAATTTTTTCCCAAGAAAATGTTACTTTGTAACTTATTTAGATAGACTTGTTTTGATTGATAATAAAATTTCTTTTAACTAAATTTTGAGTTATCCAAACATAAAAAAATTTACCACCAAATTTTGCATTTCTTTCGTGTAATTTCAAAACAACCAAAAATACCCTTAATATTTTCTCATATTATTCATCTTTTTTTAGAACTCATCCAGCCAAACTAGAGTTAAGTCGACCATAATCATGTAGCACACCGAAGAAAATTAATGAAACCTCAAAAGATTTAGTGTTCTCCCTTGTGGCATTTTGTAACAACCCGGTCTAAATGCAACATGACGACAAAGTGATTCACCGATATTGAAAATCTCTAAGCGCACACTAGTAATATACAAGATCTTATCCTAATTTGTTTAGCTAGAATTCAGCAAGATCGCTCAAGTAGTAATCAATAAACTCAAGAGTTAAATGATAATCCTAATTAGTGCATGGGATTGCAGCAAACCATACATCTAAATTGACTAGATAGATAGAAGACTCATGATTTGACAAACATGTCAAGAGTTGATTGATGATCAAGGAGAAGTAAAAATGTTGTTGGCAAGTTGGGACGCAAAGTTTTAATTGTAAGGTGACTACTATAGCTGCCTCTAGATTAAGGAACAGTTTTGATTAATGAATTAGTTTTATTAGTGTGGTAATCAATGAACTTCTAACCTTCCTTAATTATTCAGTGTCCCTTTCTTCTTCGACCGTTCATTAGATGTCATATTCAACTTAAAACATAGATAGGTTGAGTTGGATGTATATTCAATATTCATAGAGAACAAAAGAGGCACACAGCTTACCATTTCATTTCATTAAAACTCAAGACTTTGTAGTGTTGAGATATTGAATGTTGAAGGGAGGATTCAGAATTGCTCATAATAAATTTCAACAATATCAAATTAATTGTTGCCAGAGCAAAGATCAATGAGCTACAGACGAACTCATTCATGGTTCAAAGAACTGTTGATGGTCTGTCAAACTGGTATGCTGTTGTTGTTCTGGGTTCTTAATATTGCTTGATCTTGTGGGCTAGTTAAGATGAAAATTACTTCAATATCTTTCATTTATACACAAGAAATAAAAATTAGATAAGGTGAATGAATCATTATATATGCATGTTTCAATATACAGTTCTATGTTTCAAGGAGGCCTTACATATGAACTTCTATTAAGATGATGAAGAACTTGAATGTTATCTTATCCATCATTGATTCAGACAAGCAATTATAAGTTTAATTTGTTTATCATGCAATTCATGCAGAATAAAAAAAGTAGGGTTAATGTAATTTAAAGTTCCATGCAGCTTTATTTTTATGGTGGGGCTACTATGATATTTACTGCTTAGTTTGGTGATTGTCATAGAAATCTTAGCTATTTATACAAACTCACTTGTATCCTTATTTAATGTCTGCTTGTTAATCAATCTTTCCATGCTATGAATACTCTTGTTCCCAACAACTGTTCGACCTCTTTTTCCAAAAAAATTATGGGCCAAATAAATGTTTTTGCGGGCATTTGTCTTAACATGATGTCCATTTCTTCGTTTTGGCAGGTACCATTAGATCTTAGTTAAGTTGCACCATGAGGTTGTCATATGAGAATCCGTGAAGTTTCCCTAACCATTCGGCCTACCAACAACTCCATTATTCTTGCTTATGGGAAGCACAAATTTGATATTTTTTCCTCCTTCATTCTCTTTGTAAAAGCTTTAAAATCTCCAGTCAAAATTCATTCATTAGCTACTAAATCCATTCTTCTTAAACATCTCCTTGTAGAATATTTCTGCAAATAGAGACCCAGATAAAGTGTTATGATCTGTGCACTCATGAAATTACTAATCTCTTGAAGGTTTCACCATGACAATATTGTAAATTGCAGTAAAGCACTGTAATATCCCATGTAAAGCTTCTTTTGTTTGTTTTTGGACGTGGGTTTTACTATAAACAATGATGCACATCACCAATACCACAAGGGGGTTGTCTTCTTCAGAAACTCCAATATATAACAACAAACTCATTTAAGAAGAAGATCTAAAGCTGACCACAATGCTTTAACTGGAAGAATAAGGAGGAAGATAGCTAGAGAGTTAGGTCGAGCTTTGAAGTATTTCATGCAAGAAGAAGATGGACCTCTTTCTGCTTCTTCACATGATTGACGGAAATTGAACACCATGGATGGGCAACATTAAAGTGTGGTGTATTTCCAATATAAGTTCAGACATGTCTTAGCACATCTAACTCCGAATTGAATGGTTTTCCTCTTCCAATAACATCAACCATAATGAGGTTATTGAATTTGCAGTTAATGGCTTCTACTCGCAGATCAGGATCTGTGCAGACACATTTGTGAAGTTGCTCAGTTATCTTCACTAGTATGAAGCTCTCTGGATCTAAAATTTAGGTGAATTAGCTCAAGAAGACATCAAATTCTTCAATGTAATTTCTATTTATGCAGTAGTGATAATGTAATTAAAAGCGAATTGCCCAATTAAACGAATTGCTTCTCTTTTGTTGTGGGTAAATATTGTTGAATCCATGCAAGGTATAAAATCTTTTTTTTAAATAATCGAAATGTAATGGGCCGTGATTTCTTTCTTTTCATGAGTATGGGCCGAAAAGAGTATTAGTATTTAGAAGCTAGCTGTTGCCGCGTAGTCTATACTTAATAATATTTTCAACCAATTATTGTTCATACTTATATACATATAACACTATTCAAAGAGCGGTGTACTTCAAAAATTTTAAAGATTTACAATATCCAAAATTATTTATAAAAAAATGCTTGTCAATTGAGGCAAGATATTTAATGGACTTATAATATGTGAATATCAACTTATGGATACAGGTTTGTCAATTTGCATTACAGCATGCGCAATTGGCCATTGTTATCTCATGGTCATCGGGTCTTTTTCTTACATTTTGTATCTGATCATTCCAACTTGAAAGAGAAACATCTGTGCTGGGTTGTGTTGCATCATACGCATCTACTTAAATTTGTTGTTATTCATGTATATATTTGAATTATCTTCGACATTGCACTCAATTCATCCGAGTTGATAATAACAATTTGATGTAGTATGTCTTATCTTACTCCTAGCTTGTTCTATATCATCAATCATGCAAAGTCTCAATAAGATCATTGGAGTGTGATTGTCAGACGAACAGGAAAAATGGTTATGAGCTAGGGAAACCATATCCAGAGCTTTACATAAATTTCTCTTGCTGGGGAAGCACCTTTTCAAAGCCATTTCCAGTTTTCACAACAAAAGCTGCCCAAGATACATATAAACAAAAGATGGTCATAGTTGCAGGCCTTACTTTTCGGAAGGAGGATAAGATGAAATAAAAGGCTAGTATAAACACTAATGTATTCCAAAGCCCATGCAATATTATGGCTTGCTTCATATAAAACGAAGTAAAAATTTAAAAAAATTGCCAAAGTCAAGGTTCACGGATTCATATTTCACCCTGCATGCAAATGCAAATTATGGCCTTTCTATTCATCCATGCAAAACTGGTAAAAAGGGAAAGGAATTTACCAGCCTGCAATTCTATTAAACATATCTGAATCACACCATCGTAAAGAGAATCACCCTTAACTCAGCATTAAAGGAAACAAAGGGAGAAAAGGAGGTAGACCCAGAAAGACATGAATCCTCCTCTTCCTTTCCAAAGCTTTTTCCCTGCTATAGTTTCAAGGTGGACTCAAGCCCACCATGAGTCCATTTCTTTAAGGTGTTAAATGCTCCTTCTTAATCCTGCACCCCTTTGAACGGTCTCTGCATAAATGGAAAGATGCTCCTGTGCCACTGCTGCTAGCCTGGTAGTACTGTTGGTAAGCTTTTCAGAAAGCCAAAGAGAGGCTAATTTGTCTTTAAGCTCTTAGAACCTTTGGCACTGAAAAACATGCCCCCCTCACTCGACCGTTCAAGCAAGAAATCACTTCTGGGTTTTTATGAATCGTGAGTTTCTTACTCTCCTCTTCTCTTTCATGGGTACTGGAACCTTTTTAAAGTCCAGCTAGTAATTGCCAGTACTCGCTTTCATGATCCTTCTATTCTATTCTCTCTACCCTTCTCTCACCAGTCAAACCAGGTGTTCCTGCACACACTAAAAATCTTACTACCTCCTTCAAATTCATTTTTACTTGCATTCTTTGCTGAGGGATGGAACCTGACTCAGTCTCGATTGGTGTCACCCAACATATGAACATGAACAAGAATCTGCCTGACACTGCCCAGCCTGCAGAGGTCATCATGGACAACATTAACACTGTGCCACTGACTTGGTTTTCTGATCATTTCATCACAATGAAGTCTAGCTACATCATCGAGAAGAAGATTATCATACAAATATTAAAAAAACATATAACAAGTATCAATTTATAATGAGCTAGCTATGTCACAATATTTTGTGGGAACAAAATATGGTAATACTCTTATTATAAGCTAAAATGTAAATCAAAATTCAAACAAAAGTGCACCAATATGCCTTCTTTTTTCGAGATTATCTACATATCATGTGTAACAGTCTTTATCACCACAGATTATCTAAAACTATATCTTTCAATTTTATATCGAAAGATCAACACCTTTCATTGACTGTTGAGCTCAATAAAAAACTTTCCAAAAGTTTTCTTTAGTCGATTAGGACAGTTTCCTCGTGGTCGAGCTTGCAATAATCAATTATTATAATCTAGATTTTTCAAAATGATCTATATTATGAATATATATACACGAACAAAAAAGTGTAAAATTATTATTATTATTATCATTAATATTTTCAACTCCTCCAATGCTTAAGCTTGTGTTTCATCGTTGGATCTCTGGGCCGTAAATCGGGATTAAAAAAAAGGAGGGTGGCAACATAAAGGGCATCCGACAAAGCAAAACTTTGTCATTCACATAATTATTGTTTCAAGACTACTAATGATGATTGTCGTTAACACGGTTGCTTATAAATTGTGATTAAGTTGGTATGCATAAATTAATAAAAATAATTTAAAAGGTAAAAATAAGTAAATTAGTTAAGTGAACAAACCATGCAAGTTACCATGAGACAAAGATAATTACAATAGAAATGGAAGCCGATTATAGCAGACATTGAAATTGAAATGAGGAGAGAAAACAGCGAAAAAAAGAAAAACAAAACTATGAGTTTGACTCCATCGATATTCGCTTCTCGGTATCATCTCCTTCGCCAAGATTCATCTCACTAATCGCCCACGACATGTAGCTCGCGGCCCGGCTGGTGCCCACCTCGTCGGCCGCCGGCGCCGGAGAGTGGAACTGCCGCTTACAGACACGGCAGGTGATGTGGAGGAGAAGGGCGTTGATCTGCCGAGTGGTCTGCTCCTTGAACGCCATGGCCTTGTCGAGCTCCGCCTTGGCGTGCTGCCGGAGCCTCTTGGCGTTGGCGAACTCAAGCTCCGCCATCTCCACCTCCCTCTTGGCCGCCCTCACAGCCTCGTCGGCGTAGGCCTTCTCCTCCGCGGCAAGCCGCATCTGCTCCTTCGCCAGCTCCCTCACCGACGCCGGCGCCGACTCTAGCCGGTCGGCGCATGCAGACCCCAGCGACAGCCCGAGCTTGGTGGCCTGCGCTTCGTTGGAGGTGGGAGTGATGGGGGAGGCAGCAGCGTCGGGTCGGAGGGATGGGAGGAGCTGCAGCTCGAGGTTGCTCCGGCGGTCAGCGTAGCCGGCGGCGAGAACGCTTGGTGCAGGCCTCACGTTGGCGGCCGCCTGCCAAGAGGCGCCGCTGAAGTTGGTATCACTCGACGGACTCGGGCTCGACGCCGTCCGTGATAGGCACGCCGGCGAAGGCGTTGACGTTGGCTTTCGCAGCTCCGGCCGACCTCGTCCTACGTTACAAGCATCTTGGTGCTCAATGAAGCTCTCCACCCTGAAATAATTTTTGTTATAGAACTCTCATCAAACTCATATCCTACTAATTATAATTAGAATATGACACAATTCACATTGATCAAAGATTAACAAAAGATTATATACAAATTAAGATGGAGCTAACATGCGATCATGAACAAGAACAAATTATATTGTCACGTCTTGGACTATGTAGCTGATATGCAGAAATTTACAGAAATATGAGCTCGGGAATTGTACTGCCGATTATTTTATTAGCAGATAAAATAGAATTGGTGGTAGGAAGAAACAAGAGCAGACAAGATATTCTACAGATCGACCAATAATTCTAGCATTGAAAATCGATACTTGCTGTCGTAAACTGTATCACACTTACTAGTTTAGATCAATTGTATATGATCTCTAGTTCCCATTGAAGCCAAAAAAACAACATATATAATCCTACACTAACTTCAACGAAGGCCATAATGTAAAAGTACATAAACTAGCTGCATAGATTAGTACTGTTAGTTAATTGGTATAGATGTGGTTGGAGGATTGAATCACCTGGAGAAAACTCGGCCACAGTCACAAGAATGGCCTCGGGAGCCGCAGGTTTTGAGGTGGGCTTTGTAATCAGATTGAACAGCGTAGCCTTTGGAGCACTTCTCGCAGACCCATTGCTTGTGGTTGCTGTGCTTCCTCCTAAAGTGCTTCTTGATGCCCACGAGATCGCCGAGAGCATGGCTGGGATCATGATGCAAGCAGGTCGGTTCTGGGCACACGAACACCCTCTTCTTCACCTCCGGCGTCTCCCTCTTTAGCAGCTTCCACGGCACCTTGTGCCTTCTCCGGTGCATTTGGAGGTTCTGGTCCCGTTGGAATCCTTGGTTGCAGATCTCACACACATACCTGTCCGACTCCAGAAGTGTCTTGGGGGAGAGGGACACCACTTCCGCATCAGGATCTACACAAAGAAATGAATTAAAATCTACCATGTCAATTATATGGATATGTTTCTGTGGATAATTATAATTGGGCGGGTATGATACGTGGATATATGTATATGTTGATTCAGTAGAAGAGATTTAGCCAGGGGATTTTTAGGAGAATACCCACCTGGAGTTCCTGCTGGTCTCCTCTTCCTTTTGTTGATGCTGCCATTGATTTCCATGCAGTGGAATGAAGAAGGGGAATTGCTTGCTGGTACTGGTGAGTCTGACCAGCCAAACATGGAGAATTTGAATGTGGGTATCCTTGAAAAAATTGCTGGGATCTTTATATTTATGTGTGCGTCTACACAAAAGGCACAAGGCTAGCTATACACAAGGCACAAGGCTAGAAGAAATCTCCGATCTGATTGCTCTAAAAGAACTATAGACCCAAACAGCCTTGAGCTATACACGCACTCTAGGTGAAGATTTTTCAAATAGCCACAAAAGCTGCTCTCCCTCTCTTACTTTTTGCATACCCTTTTGAGATGGCTGCTGTTATAAAAATCCCAAGATTTAGGCTATCGGGGAGATGGGGAGGGGAGGATGAACATGAAACCAGAGAGCAAGGATCAAAAGCTAGCTCTTTCGGCAAATTTTCCAGCTTTCTCACAGCTTTATAGGCTTTGCGCTCACTTCACCCCCTCCCTCCCTGTCTGATGCTTACCTTGCTCTTCCTCTTAACTATGGTTTGTGAGAAATGGTTCTTGGGCAGCTCCTGTGATCAAGCTACATAACACGAAAACAAAATGGGTATGTGATGTGGGAGCCCAATTATCTGATTGGCTTGAAAGGTTGGAGCCCCTCTGCGCCTCATCACTTGCACAGCACAAAAGAAACAAACATTCATCATTCATCACACTGTATTTTGCACGTATAAATCCAAGCCGGAACCCAAATACACGTGACCTGTCGTCTCTTTCTCTACATCTTTTTCATCTTTTTTTAGCGTTTTGTTTTTGCCTTTTCATATCCCACAAAGGCCCCATGATGCATACGTACTTACTTGGTGGGTATCTGTGTTTGGCAATGTATAAGAACATTATACAATAGTAATATACATGTACAGTACATGTCGAACAGACGAAACCATGAAAAGACTGCACAGGGAAATGCTTTTTATGTACGTACGCTGCGCTCTAGCCAGTTAGTACTTGAAATTATTTCATTTTTTGTAATTAAATTTGGCAACCTAATATATTATAAACCATATATAATATTTTTAAGGAAAAGATTAGCATCAATTTGTGTTGATATTCTCATGCTTAGTTCAACAAGTATTAGCTCTCATAGATCAAAAAAATGGATTATGCAAATCGTGTTGATAAATATGGGTGTTAAATTATAAAAGAAAAGGCATAAAATAAATTGGAAGAGGAAACCTGAAAATCATTGTAAAATTAGATCTTTCAATCGAGATAAATTTTAAATAATACTAAATTTAATGTAGATTTGTCACCCTGTATGTATTTAGGTTTCGTCTGACTGCTCGAAGATAAAACCATGGCAACAAATTTAAGGAATTTAAGAGAACATATAATAATTTTTTATATATAATTCATTTGATTATCTAACTATTGTCCAAACTTTGAAAAAAACCCAAGAATTAGCGTCAACATTTTGGAAAATAGAGATTTTTTATTCCAACTTATGACTAAAATGAATGGCTAAATTGGATTTTTACTAATATTCATATATCAACTCGGAGGCCGAATTTGTCGTACCAAATGATATAATAAATTGGACTTACCACCCACCATTTTTATCGGTTAAAACTACCACAATTAATAGAATTTTAAAAATATCACCGTAATAGTCAGTTAAATCATCTAATTATGGTGATTTGCTGTAACATTTTGTTACCCAAAATCCATTTCTTAGTTTGCGTTGTACTAAATAGTTTTAAAATTAATTATAAAAGAAAATAACAAAAATATAAAATATATATATTATGCAAAAGCAAGGATATTTTGGGTTGGGAAGGAAATGGGACAAGTGACTATGACTCATCTACAGGAACACCAAGTGAAGTCTGGCATTACACTCCCCTGCATCTGATTGTGATACATGAATCCACAAACCACATATGATCAGTAAACAAGGAGGAACTTCACAGGTTTGTGGCTGCTATTTCCTTCCACATTGAGGCCATACATATGTATCCAGATGTAATAGAATGGTATATGATCTACCTTCTCCTACCAAGCTACAACAATACCCAGGAGTTTAATCTAGGTTCAAACTATGAGGATTGCTTTGATTATTGTGTAAAATAGGTTAGAAAAGACAAAAAGGAAAAGAGACTCAAAGTGGGTACAGAGCATTCTGTGTTTTGATGAAAAAAATAAATTTACTTTTTGATGTGAAAAATAAATTTGCTTTTTGAGCATTACGTATGTGACTAATATCTGGTGTGAGAATTTTTTCTATATGCATCGAAGAAATGGACAAGAAATTTTAATCTTTCAATAAGTTCCTTCTTCTTCAAAGAAATAATTAATTAAGAACACTGAAAAATGTAACGCTTTGACTCATATCGTATATTGCCCTTTTAAAAAGCCGGCCAATGATCCCACCATTTCTCTGAATTATTATTCAGCTTTTCTTCTGCCACTTTCTGGGTTTTCACGTACGCAGAAAAAAAAACCTTTTCTTAAGCCGCCGGCTTTCTTGCAATAAAATAACACACCTAAAGTAGATTTTTTATGCACTAAGCTAAATTTATATGAAGTTCATATTAATAATAACCATTGTGTAAATGAAATTTAGCTTAGTGCATAATTAATATACTTTAGGTGTGTTATGTTATTGCAAGAAAGCGGGCGTTTATATCATAGTTGTAAAATTTTGAATCGGATATTGAATTGGACTGATTCGTAAAAAATTGGTCAAATATTGGTTTACTCGAATCGGTTAAAATTGGTAAGTTATTAGTTATAGAATATATTATTTTAATATTATAGTGTGTATGATATTTTGTAGTATTTTTTAATTATTTGGAGTTAGTTATTAATTTTTATTCGAGTCAGAGTCGGGTCAACTTTTAATTACGAGATTGCCACCGACTCGAATAAAAAATGGTCGGTGGCATTCTCGTAATTTAAAGTTGACTCAACTCGGACTTGAGTAAAAAATAATAACTAACTCTAAATAATTCAAAAAATACTATAAAATATAATACACATCATTAAATTAAAATGATATATTCTATAACTAATAACTAACTGATTTTGATAGATTCAGACAAACCAATTTTTGTTTAATTTTTAATAAATCGGTCTGATTTAATAACTCACTTTTCATCTGATTTAACATTCAATTTTAATTTTTATAACTATGTTATGAACCGATAGTTATAAAACCGCCCGCTTTCTTGCAATCAAATAACACACTTAAAGTCGATATTTTACGCACTAAGCTAAATATCATTTACACAATGGTTATTATTAATATGAAACAATAATATATTCTTAAATAAAAAGTTGAAAATTCAATTTTAGAAAATCGAACCAAATTGAACAAATTAAATATTTTGCTTAAGAGCAATTTGGTAATATTGAAAATAATTCAAGTTTAGTTATATTTTAGACCCAACTAACTATTCTGGAATCCAGATTGATTAGTTCGAAACGGAACCTACTAAATGTTTTCCTCTAGAAATCATGCCACTCTCTGACTAATAAATTAATCATGATTTCTTTATTTCATGTACATCTCATAGACTCAATCTCATAACCTAAAAAATTTCATCATAATCTAAGAAGCCTTTGATATAACCCAGAGATTTTTACTGAGAAATCTTTTCCCCAAACATGAATCAGAAGAAAACATAAGGAGCCAAATTAATTTAGCTGGTACATATATCATCATTTCTATTGACTGCTAGTCACAAGTCATGCAGTCTTAGATCTCGCACAGCCAGTAAGGACAATAATCCACCATGAGATGGTACCTGACACTGTTAACTATGGTGTCTTGTTTGGTAGCTGCCGGAGTTTAGAGAAGAAAAAGGAGTGGACCCAAGACCCATTCCCCTCCATGATTCTTCCGTCTCATATCCCCTCCTTGGAACCAATGCAATAAACCAGCAGAGAAAGAGGTGATGACCAGATAGGAAATAACAAGTCCAGTTTTGCCATGGAATATATACATGTAACATATATGTGTATGTATCCAAATGTATAATATATATGTGTCCTAATAATGCATGAGAAGACAGGAAAGTAGGAGTACAATGTGACACAAACACACAAATACTTGTTTAATAGGAAACAAGACATTGGGGGGATGATGGGTGGGCCGATTCTCAACACATGCAGCATCCAAGGAGAATGTTTTTTGCAATCATCCTTCCCAACACCTTCTCCATCCCGTATCCTATTATTATCTCCTTCTTCAACACCCCCTTAAACACACTGCTAACAGATTCTTTGTCCCCTCCCCTTTCATAAACTAATCCACACCAAACAAGCCTCCAGACCCTCCACCATTTTTGTTTCTTGCACTAAACATATGCCACACTCGTCCTTTCTTACATGCTAACTCATCTATACTAAGTGTAATCTACTCTTCCTTAATCATGGGTTTGGAGTTTATTAGGTGAGTGAGGGAATCTGGCACTGGGTGGGCAAGATCATGCTGAACATTGAACTGAAAAGACAATCTTTTCTACAGCAAGAAAAGGCGAAAAAAGAGCTCCAAAGGGAAGTAAAGTGGAGAAGTAAAAGATGGTAGGGGCCGACCTGCATAACTCATGAATGAATATCAAGTTTAACTTGTAGAGAGAGGATGGATCATAATTAGAGGAAAGCTAAAGCTGGGTCTCTTGCCCACTTGTTTGCATAAAATGAGGTAGGACAAGATCAAGCAAACCCCACACCAAGTTAAGAAACACCCACTTTGTGTCTTTGAGATTCATATGGTGGAATACGAATGTATGAGCAATGCTGTGGTCTTCTATGGATTACAAAAGATGTAGCCCAATAGGTTGACAATCTCGGGAGGTAGCCGCTAATGAAAAGCCGACCGTCCAGCTATCTTTCTTCTATTGTAATAACACCAAAGGCTTTGTGTATTGCTAATACAATTTTAGAGAGAAACAAGGTGATCCACACAATAAAAAAAGGAGGTAGGAGATGGATTGTATTTTATTGAAGAGTCAAAACCCATGTCAAAACATTTCCATGTTTATCATTTTACCTGTCTTGGGTCAAGATTCCCTCACTGATCACTTTTCTCGGACCTCTTCTATCAACTATTACCTGTCCTAAGCTCCAATTAATCTGTTTAATTTATATATTATAAGGTTCTAAATATTAATATTCTTTCTACTAATATGGGGCATATAAAAGCATGTTGCACCCATAGGTATTATGCAGGTATATATTTAAATTTGTTTTTAGGTGGTGTACAATTGTTAAGATTTAAGAATTAGCTGGTGACTTGTGTAGACTTTAACAACTTTAAGCTCAACCCACAATGATTTAAGGCTAACCTGGTCCTGGTTCAATTAGCTACGTTTGGCATTGAACCGGCTGCTTTCTGGTCTTTTTTTGGTTGAAAAATAGGTTGCATTTGCTACATCGAATTTTTATATAATGATCTAATTTTTTATTAATTTTATTATATTAATTAGTTGAATATAACATCGTCAAAAAGTTACTCTCACTCGCATTCAATACTTACCAAAATAAAATCTAAATAGATTAATAGAGATTAATTTATAATTTTCAAGTTAATTAATTACTTTTTTTAAAATAATTAAATTTATCAATTTCCACTAATTAGGTTAGACGGTTACAAGTGATATTAGAACCAATTTAGGACAATATTTGATGAATGTCGGTCTGGATAAATAAATAAATTAATTTCACGTCAAATATTTATCAGGATAAAATCTAATATATTAGAATGATAAATTTGTAATCTTCAACTTATTAAATCATTTTTAAAAGATGCCTAAATACATCAATTTATAATAATTGGGTCAGAGCATTACAACATTGAATGCCCTATTTTTAATCAGATCTCGACTTTTGATTCTTTTTTTTGATAATTATGGTTGTTGGAATTTGTGTGGAGCATATATAGCTTTTGAGCTATTGTTTGTGGGTCCGTCTATGAATTGAGGACTCGAGGTTCCCTGCTCCTAGACTAGATTAAACGCATATATATATATATATATATATATATATTATATTTTATGAACGAGAAATATGTATCTGTATCATTACGAAAGCAAGGGCTTACAATTCTCTTATATTTCCCTTAGGCACATCTTCGACCTCATAATTTTATTAATTTTTTCATGTTTTTGCTTTTTGTTGAGTCACGATCTTGATTGTGGTTAAATTACCCCAATTTTTTAAACTATTAAAAATTCAAACGATAACATATATAATGATCAAATTCAAAATATATTTAGCATATTTTTTTATTTGTTGAAAAATATTAACTCCAATTTGTCACTTCCAAAATAATATGAGATTGTACAGTATCAGCAACAACTATTATAAACCATATGGGTAATATGCAAATTTAGTCATTTATTTAGATCATATGCTTGTACTTTTTCATGATAACTAAAATAAAGTTAACCTCATTATCTAACAAAACATTATAATCTAACGGTTCACATTAAATATAGCTGATATAGGAATATCAATGATTTTTAATACTCATTTTTCTCGTATAGCACACGGATATCCTCAAATTATGTTAGTTTAGCTAGTGCTTAATTGAGGGAAGAAGATCTATACATGTTCTAATCTAATAAATTTATTCAATATTCAGCAATCTTAATAAATTATGAGGCGCCATTGAAGCAATATTTTATCATGAATAGTATGGAATAAGTTTTCATTTATTATCAATTCTAGTCCCTGGGCAATAACAAGAGGAAAATGAAATGGCATATTAATGGTGAATAAATGGTACATGTTTTCACGTGGAAAAGGGGCCTACTCTCTTTGGAAGGCTGCACAAAGTAAGATGCCTAAGAATTTGTTCATTAATTGGGAGTTATAAGGGGAGATTCCAACAACTTGAATTCGTCCTTTATAATCTCTCAATTGCATGAAATTTTTTGCACTTTGGATTCCAATTTGGTGTCTTTAGCGAAGACAGATATGCGTTGAAACAAAAGCTGCAGACCCAATTGTCCAATCTCTATGTACATGATTGATTCAATTGGTTTGAGCTCGGTAAAATGTTAGAGCCCACAATTTCCTAAAGGTATCATTAATAAAATTGACAAAATATATAAAACTATCAAGAGTTTACCTCGGTAGGCTCACACACATCAATGTGTACTAATTCAAGAGTACAACGGATGTCTTATTTTTTATCGGACCTATAGACCTTTTCTTAATCCAAAAGTTAGTTAAATAAATAAAGTTTTTCTATTAGTCTATATATAAGTCACCAACATCATTCACGACTGATATGAGATTAACCTAATATTTCTCTTATTCACACATCGCATCATCTCCCCTTCACATATGTTTGGTCTACATGATATAGTGAAATTCTTGAGATTTTGACAAACATATCATGAGGCTAGTGAAGTTCTTGTTGGGCCTTATGGGCCCCTAAAAAGGAGTTGAAACTATTTTTATAAATCTCTCTTAACCTAAAAACTAGCTAAAAGAATAAAGCTTTCTCATTATATTAGCTTATATACAAAGTCAATAATATCATTCACGACTATGTGAGATTAACCCAATACAAAATAGTTATTATATGGATATCAAACATTTCCTAAATATTAGTAAAAATATTTTTCATATATATATTGTTAATTTTCTTTAAAAAATAATTTTTGGTAAATTAATATTCTGTCTTTTTACTAAAAAATAAATAAAAATTTATTATTTTTCATTTAAAAATATGTAAGATCAAATTATATTGAGCCAAGTTAAAGATTAGCAAGACTTAGATTATGAAATATAAAGCAAATGGAGCCGGAGCTGAGCCAAGCCATGCTCATGTGAGGTTCAGGTTGAGCTGATCATGAGCTTTGAGCTTAATTACTAGCCAAGCATTAAATTATTAATGGTCACAATGTTATAAAATTATAGGTAATTCACCGGTGAAATGAATAACAAAATTAATAAAATTCAGAAAGTAGCAAAAATAATTGCTTAGTATCATTGGCTCCTTATATAAAAATATCACCAACATATAGATCTAGTAATTTCTTTAAATTATATGGTTGTCGTTTTCTTGACTTCGACAGAATTGCCCTCATCATCCAACCGTCCTTATATAGATCCCAATGGCCCATATTAATTTTTGCTAACATTAGATTAGTGATATTAATTATTCTTTAGAACATTACTTTTCTTGCAAGTGTATCAAGATTTCTCCATAAAATACTCAAGAATTACAACTTCTCCCGTTCAGAAAAAATAATATAAAATATCTATAGCTCAATGCCATAAAAACAAAGTTTCAAAGTCCATAGATAGGCTCCACATTGATCCACAAAAGGTAAATTATATAGGGACTCTACAAAGAATTTGTCATTTTGAACAAAGAATTATATGCCCTTGGGCCTAACTTTTCACCAATAATAGTGCATTATTGAAAATTTTGCCTCAAAGGGTACATGCATGTTGTAATTAAGTTAATTAAGGTATACCAATTTTTCTTTTTCAAAAAAAGTTTATTTAAAACTAAAATGTGTAAAATTTCTTCCTAATAGCCATAGGCTAATAACCACCACCTATAAACCAATTTTTAATCATCACCTAATAAAATGAAAAAAATACATTTTTCTCCTTTTTAATATACGGATAATTTAGGTAAAAATTTATTGATAAGACTACAAGAAACACATGGACTTGGCTCAATATATTCATTACAAAACTTTTTAATCCATTCTTATATATATATTAATAAAAGGAGAATTCAATATTGAGATATGATTAAAAGTAATAAGCTTAACCAATTAAAATACAACAAAAAAATAAAATAAATTATTATAATTTATCTTCTCGTTCAATTATAATTTATCTTTAAAGTAATTACAATTTATATCTAAGATATTATATTTTTATAGTTTATCTTATTATTCAACGAAAATTTATCTATAAAACTAAATTTATCTTGTAGTATAAGTCGTGGATAACACGAATAGTATTTATTAATATATTATTAGCTAAGTCGTCTCATTGATAAATAAATAATATGAATAGGGAGTCTTCCATGGTAATCATGATCGTAGGGCCAAGATTTTGGAATCAAATATGAAATGGGTAAGTGTAGATCCGGCTTTCTTTTGAAAAGCGGCAGCCATAAAAGCCGATTAAGATGTTTCCTCTACTCTCCTGATAAAGACATGACTTCTTCTCCCTTCCCTTCCCCTTTATTCTTCCTTGCCCAGCCCTCCCTCTTCAACGCTGCCAATTAGATTTAGCCCCCCACCTCATCTCTTGTTCTTATTCTAACCAGTTAGAGAGATGCCACCATTAAGGGGGCAAAACACACACTCTCTGGACAAGGACGTTCATCACATATAAAACCCTTTGACCCAGCAAAATCATGGATACTTCCACCAAGTTTTTTGCACTAATCAAGAGATCAAATCGTTGTTTATTCGATAATAGCCGGATTAGGACATCAAAGTGTGAAGTGGGTAGGCGAGATTATAAGGTAATTATAGCGAGAAAGAATGAATGCAAGGATGGGACATTTGCAAGCTCAATCAATAATCATGGGTTGTCTTGTTCAGAGCAAGTAGGGGGCCCTGCAAATTGCGATACATTTTACATTTTTCTTCCACATTCTGGATTCCACCTTCTTCTTATCTCATCTACTCTACTCTACCTTCACCCTTGTCCCTTTGTACCTTTTGGCTCTAGGGAATACTCCCTGTGAGAGGGGGCCATGCATGTCAAATGGCAACTCAAAACTCCACCATCTGATACAATTGCAAGCCCCTTGATTTTCATCTCCAATTGAGCCACGATAAGGCCGGAAATTGACTTGTTCTGTTTGTAATTTTGGGTGCCACATCAAGTTCAAAGGACTCATTTCAACTTCTCATAAATGCACCGGCCATCCCACAGTTCTTGAACTTTGATCCAATATTCACAATTGCCCATTTCATTTGACCCTACACAGTATACCTTGAGAAGCTTGCTGCAGATGGTTGAGCTTATATGGCTTTAAGATATATTTGTTTTACCATATATTACAGAGATGTGAATGTCACAGGGTGCATCACATCAACCAGGGCCAAAGCTCTACTGTGAAATGATAGGACTGTAACTTCGTAATGTTGGTTCAATGAGATAGACTATGGTGAACAGATCATGGCTATTTCTTTCTTGGGTCGGTGATTATCTTTTCCAATTTGGAAGCGATAGGAAGAAAGACCCAGTCCCCATCTGATCACAAAAGCCAAGTTTCCAAATAATAAAGAACAAAATGAAAACATAATTGAGCCATGAGAAATGTTTCTCCTTGCTGTACGTTTGTTTCGTAAGGGTATCTTGGTGTGTAGATAAGGAAGAGCAGATTTGCCCCCATTGTGGCAGCCATGAATTTGGAACCTACTGCGCTGCAAGTATGCTACCTCCCTCATATTTGCTTACAACAACTAGTACTTACAACGAAATAAATAAAAAGGATGGAGGACAACACAATTAATAGACAGCACACTACAATTGTGTTCAGATCAGGACATTGAATTTACTGTTTCAGCTGTATATCTATCTAAATGGACTTATTAGAAGGTACCCATTATTGACAAGATGGTCTTCTAACATATTTTAGTGGCTTACATAAATAAACCTTATTGTACGTGCACAGTGTGAAGAATTGATTAAGAAATGAAAATGATTTGTTGAATTTAATTGGCAAATAGTTATTCGCGCCGGCCTACCATAATAATATCCTCAACTGTTTCATGCAGAAATGTTCCACAAGTTTGACAGAAACTAATTGGCTGTTGTTATGTACTCATCAATCGGTCTCAGATGTTAGCATGGAGGGGCTCACTTTAATTATTTGTTAATCTTATGATAATCATTTTATCCAAGGGGCCTTTCTAACACAGAATCGTAAATTGTTGACAAAAAGGAGTTAATCATGGCTTCAAATTTGGAAATATTTTTCAACATTATGAAAGAAATTAACATAAGTATATATATATATATATATATATATATATATATAATAATCGAGTCCAAGATGGGTCTAAGTCATTTCTTCTAAAATAGTTAATTAAAAATTTATAAACATACCTTTATTTATATATTAGATTTAAGACTAGTGAGTATTAAATTGAAGACTAATTCTTGAAAATCTCACATTTTATCCACTTTAAAAAATCTGTCATTCAAATTCTTTTCTATGTTCAATCTAGTTCAGCCCATCATCCAATGCGGTTATTCTTGAGTCAGCTCTAATATTAATTTTAATGACTTGTTCCAAATATAAATTTGTGGGTTTAAGCCGTTTCTTAAAAAGTAAACCACCGAAGTAAAAAACCTATAAGGACATACTATACTTCTTATTAATATATTGAATCTTACCTAATTAAGTGTCGAACATTACTAATTTTAGAAGATCTCACAATCCATGTAACCTTAATTAAGAATTAGCTGTGCGTGTGAAAATAGTAATGCATCCAACCATCAGATATATAGGATTTATCGCAGTCAAGTACTAATTGTATAGCTGAAAAACTTGTTATTTAAAGAGTACTATTGAGTAAATCTAGCTCCAAGTATTTGTTCGTATTAAGATGGGTCGCGCAAAGAAAACAACATGCCATGTGATGAAATGTAGTCTCCCATGAAATATAGCTTCTGCTAAAGACACAAAATCACACGTATAAAGCTATAAAGACAAGGACTAGGGAACAAGGTGGACTCGTTAGCTCTTTGGATGTCTTCCAAAGAGCCAGAGTGGGACCTTTGGATTACTTGTAGAGAAGGTGTGTTAGGTTTGGGTCGTTTCCTTTGGCCAATCCAATGCAGTCACACACACAAGTTAGAATGACCAAGAAGAAACATGAATTTCTTTCAGAATAGAAGATGCTCAACCACAGATTGTACAGCACTCCAAACCTTTCATGTATCAGTATGCTCTTTGAACAAAAAGCTTAAAGATCAATGCGCAAGATACCACATGGTTTGTTTGAGTACCCACCAGAGGGCTTTGTGATAAAGGAGCAAGGAAAAGCTTTCTTGGTCTGCAACTTTGTGAGGAATCTTTACAAAGATCAATTCAATGGACTCTTGCATGATTAGGGTTCATGGACTTCTTTTTCTTTTGGCTAGTTTGATGATGTGAAGCCAATACAAGTAAAAGGAGTCTTGTTTCATTGATCAGATCCTTATTTTTATTCTCATGTCTCATGACTTATATATGACAGGCTAGTCCTGCTTTTGATCTCTTAGAAATACTTTTTACTGCCTTATTCTTTCCAGACTACATGCTGGCTCCTAGTGCTTTTTTCCAATCACTTTCTTCTTCATTTTTTTGTCCTTCATATGAAATGATCCACTGTACTATTTGGTATGGGGGCACATGGAATGGTGGTTTATCTATGAAACGTGATTGTCATTCACAAAAGAAAAATCTTGCAGTGATTGAAGAAAAAGAAAGAGGAAGAGGTAGGGAAAAGCAATCCCTTGACACAATCCACTTGTTTCGTGATCAACTATATATCAAGAAAAAAGCTTAGCCTTTTGACCCATACATGACACCAGACCTTCCTCACCAGCTTACGACGTGTTGAGAAGTTACAAGATCGATCTACAGAAACACAACTTTTAAAAGTTCAATTTTTTACCAACTCATGATCAATAAAACACAAATTTGGTAACAATTATCTCCCACCCACAACTGATAATGCTCGGAACGTGATGTGGGGTAGAGAGAGAAGCTATATCTGCTCTGTTATTGCATGGAAAGCAAGCTCGGCAGACAAAAGTTTGTGATTTAGACAGGCACCAAAAACTACAAAGGAGAAGAGAATCCAGGTGAGGAGGTTATGGGATCAGGTCTACTAAGCTTTGGGGAAGGGGATAGGGGGCCAGTGTCATTCATGTTCATATCTGTGTACAAAGCCCACCTCCACTATCCGATGGGGATGAGAGTTCAGAAGAGTTTTGTCTGTATACTCATGCATCACATCACATGGGACAAGCTTGAAGAACGGTTAGATACTAAAGAAGCGTTAAATCATGCCGGAGCTTTGAACCTTCCATTATCAGATAGCTTCAAACTTGCGGCATCTGATTGCCATGTAAATGTCCGAAGAGTTACCTAGTTGTCTTAGCTAGACTAAAAATGATAGGATTATATTGAGTGCAACCCACGTTATAAAACAGTTCATTGCAATGCATTTGAAGCCTGTTGCTTATAATTTTGACTTGATCTTTGCAACTAACCAACCATATTTGTTGTGAATAAATTATATATATATCAATTTATAATTTAGGTTTAGGTTCCTTGTACAAATTATTGTAATTTAGGTTCTGGCCATAAAAACAAGTAATGAAGGAGCATGGAGAACAACAAAAGATGATAATAAATGACTCATGGAATTATTAAGGTGAAAGATTTAACCATGTGTGTTTTATTCTCCTTCATCAGTTATTGGTCAATTAGAATTATGATCAATTAGTGGTCAGCTAGAATAATTATTGATGTGGAGTTGATTAAATATATTATTATAATTATGAAATCCCTAAATTAATATTTGTTACTGCCGATTTGCCATTATGTTTGTAACATTCGATCTAATATATATATATATATATATATATATATATATATATAATTCTTTGTAATCACCCTTAATCTTAACCATCCAAATATAAAGATGACCCAGATTAATTATAGAGGCAACGGGACCCACTACGACGTGGGTGCAAAGGAGGGCGGCAATGATGCAATTGTTAGGTCGGTCAAGGACGTCATCAAGGCGGGTCGGGGGACACAGCTATAGCAATCGCGATTGGGGATCTGGAGGTTTGACACCGAGGAGGAAGGGCGACGGCCTCCGCTACCTCTGCGCACCTACGCTAGCGGCACCGCCACCCTTCCTCCTCTTCACGCCCGCCCCCATGCCTACGGCACCGTCACCCTTCCTCCTCATTGCACCCCCACCAGTGCCCACGCTCACACCGCGGCCTTCCCCTCGACATCAACCTCCAATCCCAGTCGTGCCTCGCGTCAACCTCTAGATCCCCAGCTGCGATTGCCATAGCTCCATCCCCCGACCCGCCTCAACGACATCCTCGGCTGGCCCAACAATCGCGATACCGCCGCACCCACTCAGTGGTGGGCCCCACCGCCTCTATAATCGATCTAGGCCGTCTTTATAATCGGACAACTCAGATTAGAGGCGATTGTAAGAAATTTTCCAACACTCACCCTTGAGGCTATCCTATCTCATATATATATATATATATATATATATATATATATATTGCAACATTGAACTAAAAAGACAAGCCTTCACTCTTCACTAATTTGATCATCCTGGCCGACAACTTGAATAGCCTATTTCATCCTTTCAAAATGGTTAAACTGAATTGAAAATCTATATGTACATCCCTAGTTATATACAAGATCCATGAAGTGTTGGATGCTAGACTAATTTTTGGACATCACAATCTATACACTACCTTAGACAATTTTGTCATTAAAATTCTTATCCTCAGCCGATAGCCGATAGACGTATCATATATTACCTTCAGCCCATCATTGTTAATAACTTGACCAAAATGCAATTTAATGGGCCGAAGTCCTCTCATATATTGGCTGAGTCCTTTATTCAAAATGGTTAATTCAATATGTGCATGCAGTCCTACTTATAATATATTAAATCTTAATAGACGTGAAACTAATCATCACAAAAAATGCTTTTTAATCTGTGCTATGATTAAGACATGAGTTATCAATTGAGCATATAGTATATGACATGAATATAATCAAGAGTATGCTTAATTTCATATATTGAGAGATATGAATGTAAGAATGTATATAAATGTTAGACTATGTCCAAAATTTCTTTTACTGCAAAATTATCAAAAATGATATTAATTTTATATGGTGTATTTTATTAAATATTGCATCAAAAAGAATTTAATTTTTATGTTAAAATTTCTCTTATATAAGAAATAAAATATAAAAGTAGAATACATTGTTTTCAATTTTAAAATAGATTTATTATCTATAAGTATCATTGTAATTTTTTTTGTGACAACCTAGCCTGTATCCAATCTAGCCTACCGTTCACAATGAAGCAGGGTTGGCTCTGATACTATCTTTAATGACCCAACCCAATAAGTGTAAACAATTGATGGACCCGAGTCATTTCTTCAAAATAATTAATTTAAATTAAAGATCAATTGACTATCCACATTAATAAATTAAATCTTATCGTAATAGATAAATTTATACATCTTTCTAATATTGAAGATAGATTGCGCCTGCGCAACTTAACAGCTGGGTCCATACTTTCAAAGGCCACAAGCCTACAACAAATTATAAGCCGGCCCATGATAATT
>JAURVB010013635.1:0-29303 GCA_033002965.1 Piper betle | reverse complement strand
CGGATATCATCAACTACGGGTGAAGGAATCTGACATACAGAAAACGGCTTTCCGAACTCGCTATGGACATTATGAGTTTCTGGTTATGCCTTTTGGTCTGACAAATGCACCAGCGGCCTTTATGTCACTTATGAACACGGTGTTCCACGAATACTTGGATAAGTTTATTATTGTGTTTGTGGACGACATTCTGGTCTATTCAAATAATGAGGAGGACCATGGGAAACACTTGTCCATTGCTCTTCAAGTTTTGAGAGAGAATCAACTGTTCGCCAAATTATCAAAGTGTGACTTCTGGCTGAAGGAGGTGAACTTCCTCGGACATGTTGTCTCAAAGGCGGGAGTTGCAGTGGATCCGTCAAAAGTGAAAGCAGTCATTGATTGGCCACAACCTAAGTCAGTCACTGATATCAGAAGCTTCCTCGGTTTGGCGGGTTACTATAGGAAATTCATTAAAGACTTTTCCTTAGTAGCATCGCCGATGACCAAACTTACAAGGAAGGGGGTCAGGTTTGAATGGAGTAGTAAGTGTGAGGAGAGTTTCCAGTCTCTAAAGAAGAGTTTAACAACTGCACCAGTCTTGACCCTACCAAATGGTAATGAAGGATTCGTAGTCTTCAGTGATGCGTCTCGGTTGGGTTTAGGATGCGTCCTTATGCAAGATGGTAAGGTGGTGGCTTACGCATCTCGCCAATTGAAGATTCACGAGCAAAATTATGCGACCCATGACTTGGAACTGGCAGCAGTAGTTTTTGCCCTAAAGATTTGGAGGCACTACTTGTATGGGGCCCAGTTCGAAGTTTTCACCGACCATCAAAGTTTGAAGTATATCTTCACCCAAAATGACCTTAACCTTCGACAGAGACGGTGGATAGAATACTTGAAGGACTATGATTTCCAAATTTTATACCACCCGGGAAAAGCGAATGTTGTGGCCGACGCGTTGAGTCGGAAGGGCAAGATGGACAAGGGTCAACAACTAGCTAGACTTTGGGCTATGTCAGCTGAGGTGGTAGCTATTAACCCGGTGGAACGAATGACAGGAATACTGGCGAACCTGGTTATCTCCAATGAATTGGTGGACCGAGTTAAGCTAACACAAATGGAAGATGAGAAGCTGAATGAAATGTTGGACAAAACTCCCAACATTGTAGCAGATTCCAACAGTGTAATCAGATTTAGAGGGAGATTGTGTGTACCCAACAATGATGCATTAAAACGAGATATTCTGGAAGAAGCTCATCGTTCAAGGTTCTCAATACACCCTGGTGTTACAAAGATGTACCAGGACTTGAAACGAACCTACTGGTGGGTTGGAATGAAGAGGGATGTGGTGGATTTTATTTCCAAGTGTCAGACGTGCCAATTGATCAAAGCCCAACATCAACTACCCGGTGGATTATTACAACCTTTAGAGATACCTACCTGGAAATGGGAGCGTGTCACATGTGATTTTATTACAAAACTCCCCAGGACTTTGAAGAGACATGACTCTATATGGGTAGTTGTGGACCGTTTGACTAAGGCAGCTCATTTTATCCCCACAAAATCAACAAGGACTGCGGAATACTTAGCAGAACTGTACATAAATAACATTGTCAGGCTGCATGGAATTCCGAAGGAGATAGTCTCTGACAGAGATCCCCTATTCACGTCACATTTTTGGGAAGTTTTCCAAAAAGCTATGGGGACCCAAATCAAGTTAAGTACAGCATATCACCCCCAAACTGATGGTCAAAGTGAGAGGACCAATCAAACCTTGGAGGATTTGTTGAGAGCTTGCATCCTCGACTGGGGAGGAGATTGGGAGAAACACTTAGCCTTGGCTGAATTCACCTATAATAACTCTTACCAAGCCAGTATAGGAATGGCACCGTTTGAAGCCTTATACGGTAGGCCTTGTCGATCTCCATCATGCTGGTTGGAATCTACAGAGATGGTTATAGTCGGGCCAGAGATGGTGAGAGAAGCAGCTGAAAAGGTGCAACTCATCCAGCAAAGGCTTAAGGCAGCTCAGGATCGGCAGAAAAGTTATGCTGATACTCGAAGGAAGGACTTAGAATTCCAAGTTGGGGAGTTCGTCTACCTTAAGACCTCACCTAAAAAGGGAGTGATCAGATTTAGAACATCAGGGAAGTTGAAGCCAAGATTCATAGGACCATTTCCAATTTTGGATCGAATCGGAAGTTGTGCATATAGATTAGCATTACCACCAAGCCTTGATGGTGTACACAATGTCTTTCATGTGTCAATGCTAAAGAAATATGTACGAGATGAGAATCACATTATCACAAATTTTGCAGATTTAGAGCTACAATCGGATTTAACCTACGAGGAAAAACCGATTCGAATCTTGGCAAGGGAAACAAAGACACTCCGTAGCAAGGAGATCCCTTTGGTAAAGGTATTATGGAGAAATCAGGGATCAGAAGAAGCTACATGGGAGACTGAACAAGAAATGGCCAAAAAATATCCTAACCTGTTTGTAGCATAAAATCTGTGTAATTGTTGTAACAAGAACTTATACCGAAGATGGATGTCCTTGGGAATACTATCATATTTCAGGGACGAAATATTTCTAAGTTGGGGAGATTGTAAAGACCCGGAAAATATATATATATATATATATTCGACGCGGTGGGATCGAACGTTGGTATCCATGAATTTGTTTAAATTATTTACCCGCTACCCGGTTAATTATTAATTACCCGGTCAAGTGGAAAGTATTAGTTAACCGGTTAAGTATTTTTACCCGGTTAAGTAAACCATACCATTTAACCGTTTAAACTAGTAAAGTGAACCATACCATTTAAGAGGTTGAGTGAAAAGGTTAAGTGAACCGTGTTAATTACCCAATTACGCGGTTAAAGGAATTATGGTGAAAGGGTGCTTCCACAAACCCTAGCCGTCATTTATTCTTTATAAAAGGAGAAGGGGTCGTTGAACCTAGGAAATACCAATGGATGATGGGGTGTGAGAATTTAATGAAGGGGTCGTTGAACTTAGGAAATACCAATGGATGATGGGGTGTGAGAATTTAATGAAGGGGTCGTTGAACCTAGGAAATACCAATGGATGATGGGGTATGAGAATTTAATGGAGGGAATGGTTGAAGTGTATATATATGCAGGAGGAGGGAGTATTTCATCCCTCATCTCCGTCCCAGGCGACCTCCCCATTACTGTATTAGGGTTCACGGGTCATAGTCAGACGTAATCACAAATCAGGTACGTATAATAGATAGAACATCATACTTTCCTTGTTGGTAGCCTAGGTCGGCCTGAGCCCAGATTCGACTACCATGCACCGAGTGCTACCGGGGTCAATGAATTGACTCAGTCCGACACTGGGTCGTGTTATGTACGTGAATTTTGTAATGCATCGACATTGTTTTGGAGTAGTGATAGCCACCCCATAAAAAGGCTACGGCCGGGGTGAGTGAGGCACAGCGATTCCTCCATCGCACTGGAGTGCAGTGATAGCCGCCCCATAAAAAGGCTACGGCCGGGGTGTGTGAGGCACTGGCACTGGAGTGCAGTGATAGCCGCCCCAGGCTACGGCGGGGTGTGAGGCACTGGCACTAGAATTGTAGTGAGAGCTTCCCCACAAAGGGGCATAGCAATCACCTGAGTGCAGTGATAGCCGCCCCATAAAAAGGCTACGGCCGGGGTGTGCGAGGCACTGGCACTAGAATTGGTAGTGAGAGCTTCCCCACAAACGGGGCATAGCAATCACCCGAGTGCAGTGATAGCTACCCCACAAAAAGGCTACGGCCGGGGTGTGCGAGGCACTGGCACTGGAGACGGTAGTGGTAGCCTCCCCACAAAAAGGCTACGGCCGGGGTGTGCGGATCACAGCGGATACCTCCTCCGCATTGTTTTGGAGTATAGCGGAATCGCTCCACCGCATATTAAAATAAACATAAGGAAATAGTGGAATGTACTTGTCTTGTTTTATCTATTATATATGTTTTTGTTAAATAAAAAATGTTAGTAATATTTACTTAATTGTGAGTAACACCTGGCCAGCTAGGCCTACAATATCGTGAAAAATGGCGGGTCATTACAGATCAGATTGGACAAGGTGGGTTCGGCGGATGATCCGGTAAATTTCCCACGAATCAAATTTTCCGGCGGTTTCGGCTGTTTTCCGGTGAGTGTCGGCGGTTTTCCGGCGGATTCCGGCGGTTCTCCGGCGACGATTCGGGATGGAGCAATCAGGGGGTCTATCGGCACTAGCTGGACGAGCTTGGTCCGTTGGCGGTGTCAAACAAGGTAGCCGAGGCTGCGATGGCCGTCGACGGCGGCATCGAAAATGGGCGGCGGTGGCGGCGTGCTCCAATCGAGACTACAGCCGGCCTCGACGGTGGTCGGGATGGTGGGGGAAATGTTGGCGACGGCGAAGGGGTGGTCGTCAGGGCCATAGTGGTGGCGGCGCGGCCCGGACGACGGCGGAATCTGGCTCGGAGTGGCGACGGCCGAGGTGGTTTCGTGGGGCGATTCCGACGTCGTGGCGGCGAGATGGTGGTCGGTGTGGGTCGTGGCGACACGGCGACTGCACGGCGGGGCGGGGCGGCATTGATCGACGGCAGTGCGGTGTTGGCAGCTGCGGCGGCGGCGACGACCGTGGGCGGCATGGCTAGGGTTTGCAAGGGTAAGTGTTGGGAGGATGAAGAAGTATTCTCAATGGCAAACTCGTAAATAAGTGTTGACTCGATTCCTACTCGAGTCAAAATAATAACTAGTTCGTAATAAATCCTAAAAAAATCTAGAAAAACATCCAAATGGCATGCTCTATAACTAATAGCCCATCCAAATATAATCCAACGCATCCTAATGCATTATTTGGCATAGAACTATTCTACAATCAAATAAAAATAACTAATCAATACTGCATACCTCCATATACTTGATAACCAATTTTTCATCATCTTTTAGGTATTATCATCGTAAATTTGAGCATACATGACCCTCATCGCTCATAACTCACAGCTGGCCTCAACTCAGCTCGTGGTCCATGAAGCTGACTCGACTCGAACCGACAGTTGAACATACTAGTTCACTCCCGTAAAACTCTGATTCGAGTTACGGGTTTTACAACCTTCCCACCTTAGAAAAATTTTGTCCTCGAAATTTTAGCGAAGGAAGTTTCAACCATGTTCCTCATCTAAATGTGCGTGTTGGCGTAGTATCTAGTTGTGAAGCTGGTTGCTCAAACAACTTCGGATATCGCTTCCTCATCTCATCTTCTCGTTCCCACGTAGCTTCTTCAACTCCTCGTCGGGTCCATTGCACTCATACTAGGGGAACTTCTTTTCCACGGAGAATCTTCACTCTTCGGTCCACGATTTGGACTGCATCCTCTGGGTACGTCAGGTCTGGTTGCAGCTCTACCTCTTTGAAGCTGACAACATGAGAGTTGTCAGGGTGATACTACTTCAACAATGACACGTGGAAGACATCATGCACAGCTGATAGGTGAGGAGGCAATGCTAGCCTTTATGCCACTGGTCCAATGCGCTCAATCACATCAAAGGGTCCAATATAGTGCGGACTGAGTTTCCCTCGCGTCCCGAATCTCGTGTTTCCCTTAGTCAGAGAGACCTTCAGGAGAACGTGATCTCCTAACGCGAAATGAACCTCACGTCTGCGCTGATTTGCGTAACTCTTCTGTCTATCTTGAGCTGACCTCATTCTTCTTCTAATCCTCATTACCACCTCTTGTGTCTGCTGGATCATTTCTGGCCCAACTACTACTGGTTCGCTGCCCTGCACCCAACACACTGGGGATCTGCATGCTCTACCGTACAATGCTTCGAACGGTGCCATTCCAATTGTGGCCTGATAGCTGTTATTGTAGGAGAATTCCACCAGAGGTAGGTGTTAAGTGTTTAAAATATACAATATTTACCCAGGTTTTTTAATATGATTTTGTACTTCTCGGGTATAAACATTATTAATTAAGGAATATTTTATTTTATTATTTTAGTTAATTAATATTTTATTATATATGCTTAACTTTGATGTTTTAATGCAGAAAAAGATGAATAAATTAAGCTTTGGATTTGATTGGTCATGACACTTGGCGCCACCCAATGGCTACAATGTATGGTGTTCAATGGAGTCGAACAGTTGGAAACTTAAAGGGACATTATAATTAATTAGATTACGTCGCTTTGTGAACACCCTCTTCGAATTCATGTATCTCCACTTCTATATAAAGGGGTGGTCATTTGTTGTTGATCATATCTCAACTCTTGGCTTCAGAGTGTAGTAGAAGAAGTAGTTTTAGTTTTTGTAATTTCTTTCTCTTTTATAATAAAAATTAGTTTCTTCTTTATATTGTTTTCTATTTTTATTATGGAGTAATTTTATATTTCGTTCTAGAGAAGAATGGAACTTAACATGATTTAATTGAATTCATTTCAATCTCTTACTCCTTTATTCAATCGGATTGTTTAAATTATCATGTTCTTAATGCTAAGAGTAGATTGATCAATTATTTCATAGATCATGAGGTTTAATTAGATTTCGGGAGAAATTAATTAGATTAGTCATTGGTAGTTCATCATACGACGAGTCTTTTGACTCGTTTGTCGTTGTGGTCGGAAGATACACAACACCGTATGCGATTGTAAGGCAATTCTTAATGCATTATTTTGTTGATTAATCAATTATCACCGGGAGGTAGAAATTGAGGCAAAATAATAGAAGCATGAAGGAGTGGGAGCCACCATGTCATATAATTACCCTAGATCGACAATCCGAGGGAATAAAAGATAAGAGTAAGATTCGATGAAGATTAAATTGATGTTAAGAAAATTCAACTCTAGAACGAGTTTTATTATTATAACTCTTTTTTTAATTTAAAGTTATTATTTAGATTTCTTAAAGTCAATTGTTTTTGCTTTATTCTTCATTTTTATTTTCTTTAATTAATTTAAGGAAATTCATCTCCCTGTGGGACGATACTCGATTTTATCATTATATTACTTGTTGCGACCATGTATACTTGCATGTCACTGAAAATAGTCTAACAAGTTTTTGGCGCCGTTGCCGGGGAGATCAAATTTTCTTAATTAATTTAGGATTAGAATTTTGAGAGTTTTTCTTTTCTTTTAAGATTTTAGTGTCTGATTTAAAAAAACTATATCATTGTCTTCTTCCTTGCTATCATTTATTTGTTACCATTTGTTTATGCATTGATTAGTGTGGTCACCCTTGTTTTCTTATGATCCAGAGATTGAAAGGACATTGAGAAATTTGCGTGCCGCAGGAAGAAGAGCACAAGAAGCATGAAGGAGCGGGAGCACTTGTTGCGACCAATTCCTGATGTGTTCCGTGTTCCAACCATTGCTTCAACTGCGGATCTGCCTCCTGTGCAATCCGAATCTGCTCAAGCACGCTTGGCTGAATCGTAATTTGAGCCATCATCCCAACTAACTGTCTCTGGCTCATAGTGTGCTCGGTCACTGACAATGCTGCTAATCCTGCGGTGTACAAGAATCCTGGCTTCCTGCTCAATGCATCGGCTACCACATTCGCCTTGCCCTCATGGTATGCTATGTCGACCTCGTAATCAGCTAACATCTCCAACCATCTCCTCTGTCTGCTATTCAGATCCTTCTGCGTGAAGATATATTTCAGACTCTGGTGATCAGTTAGAAGTCTGAAAGATGTCCCATATAGATAGTGCCTCCATATTCTGAGAGCGAATATGACTGCAGCAAGCTCTAGGTCATGAGTAGGATAGTTACGGTCATGCACCTTGAGCTGACGAGATGCATAAGCAATAACCTTATCCTTCTGCATCAAAACACAACCTAAGCCAATCCCTGAGGCATCAGTATACACTACAAAATCCTCATGTCCCTCAGGCAATGCGAGGATAGGCGCCGAAGTCAACCTCTCCTTTAGCATCTTGAAACTCCGCTCACATTCGTCTGTCCATATGAACCGTTCCTCTTTCCTAGTCAGTCACGTCAGAGGGGCTGCTATGGAAGAGAAGTCCTGAATGAACCGTCTGTAGTATCCAGCCAATCCCAGAAAACTCCGAACCTCCGTAGGTGTCTTCGGTTGTTCCCACTGCACTACTGCCTCTATCTTAGCTGGATCCACTGAGATGCCTGATGCTGAGATGATGTGGCCAAGAAAATTCACCTCTGACAACCAGAAACTGCACTTCGAAAATTTCCCATACAACCTATGCTCTCTTAGTGTTTGCAACACAATCCTCAGGTGTTGCACATGTTCTTCCTTAGATGAAGAATATACCAGTATGTCATCCACAAAGACGATCACAAACTGGTCCAAGTACTGATTGAACACTCTGTTCATCAAGTCCATAAATGTTGCTGGAGCATTGGTCAATCCAAACAGCATGACCAGAAACTCGTAGTGTCCATATCTCGTCCTGAACGCAGTCTTCGGGATGTCTTCTGCTCTAATCCTCAGTTGGTAGTATCCTGATCTCAAATCAATCTTCGAAAAGACAACTGCTAAGCTCAACTGGTCAAATAAATCATCAATACGAGGAAGAGGGTATCTGTTCTTAACTGTTGCATGGTTTAGCATCCTATAATCTATGCATAACCGCATGCTTCCATCCTTCTTCCTCACAAATAGCACTGGTGCGCCCCAAGGGGAAACGCTCGGTCTGATGAATCCTTGGTCCAACAGTGTCTGTAGCTGTTCCTTCAGTTCCTTGAGCTCCAGAGGTGCCATCCTATACGGAGCTCTCGAAATTGGGGCTGTGCCAGGCATCAACTCGATGGCAAGATCCACCTCTCTGTCTGGCGGCAATCCAGTAATCTCCTCAGGAAATACATCTGTAAATTTGCAGACCACTGGAATCTCCTCTATACTCGGTTGTTTCCCTGGTCCACTCTGCTGTGACTGCTGTTGGGGAGCTGGAAGTGCAAGTCTCTGCTGAGGCGCTGGGAGTGTCAACTGCTGGCTCTGGCTAGTCGGACACGTTGCAGCCCTATGTCCCGGTTGACCGCAACTGTAACAGGCCCTAGTGCCTCCTCTGCACTCTGCGGCCCTGTGTCCTGGCTGACCGCAGTTGTAACAAACCCTAGTGCCTACTCTGCACTCTGCGGCTCGGTGCCCTGGCTGACCGCAGTTGTAGCATACATTTCTGCTTGCTCTGCACTCTCCCCAATGATGGCGTTGGCAACTCTGACAGAATGGGGCTCTGCTGCCCTGTACCTGGCCATCCATGGCTCTCATGGCTACTGGCGCATCTACACGTCGTCTCTGCTGTGCCCCCTGCTCTGGCTGATATGGCCTCGGATGTTGCTGCCTCTGGTCGACATCTCGACGTGGTCGTGTAGCTATCACCCGCTCTGCTTCACCTGCAGCTCTCACTACGTCACCGAGGGTAGTAAACTTCCTATCCAAGTATGCCATCCGAATCTCATGATGGAGGCCTTCATAGAAGCGCTCTATTCTTCTTCCTTCGGTTGGAACCAAATCTGGTGCAAATCTCTCCAACGCTCTAAACCTCGTCTCATACTGTACTACGGTCATAGGCCCTTGCCTCAACATCTGGAACTCTCGTTCCTTCCTTCTCCTAACATCTGGTGGAAAATACTTTCCATCGAATTCCACTCTGAATTCCTCCCAAGTGATGTCCTGAGGCTGGCGATGAGCGAATACAGAATTCTGCACCGAACTCCACCATATCCTCGCTTCGTCTTGGAATGCTCCTGTGACGACGTGCACTCTGTGTTCTACGGGGCATGCCATACTATCAAACACTCCTATGGCCGACGATATCCATAGGAATGCCTCCTCAGCATCCAACTTCCCAAAGAAAGGTCGTCCGCCATTCTTCACGAATCTCTCATATTGCCACAATTCCAAACTCCTCACGTCTACAGATCTATTTGATCCCTCTGCTTGCTCATAACGAGGAATCTGTGATCCCGTACCAACTGGTACACTGTCACCTCCAACTGCTCCACTCCCCCTACGGTTTGCCCGCTGCCTGCTATCGCAGGTCCACCGGCGTCCTGTCTCATCCTTGCCTGAAGTGGGGCAACCAGAGGAGCTGTTGCGGGGGTAGCTCCCTGTTGCAGCGGTGGAGGAGGAGGCGGTGGCGGAGGGCCCATGGGCGCCACTGGCTCTCCTTGCGCCTCTTCATCCACGACTGGTCTCTTCTCTGCTCTAGCCACTGATAGAGCTATCTGTCTGAGCTCTCTCCTAAATTCCTCCTGATTCTGCTGCATTTGCATCTGAACCTCAACTAGCCTAGCTATTGCAGCATCCCTTTCCTGTCGACTACTCCCACTGCGGTGACTGTCGCGTCGACTGTCTCGGCGATGACTCTCCGTGCGACGACTAGCTGATACCGGTACACTCGTCTCTGCTGGTGGCATGGTGGTCCTAGGTCGACTGGAAGCTGTGTCACTGTGACCATGGTCGGGACTATCCTGTCTGACTACTGGAGGCGATGGGGTCCTGATCTGCGTCCGACGGGTCTGTGTCACCATCCTGCTTGTAGTACCCTGCTCTAATCTACTCACCCTGTCACACCACTGATTAGGTAAGAAAATCTGTGAACAAAAACATAAAGACAGAAAAATACCTGTCGGTACAGCTTGGAGCAGCTTCGGCACACATGTAACCTATAACGCATCTACCATCTTAATCAACCAAGGGTTAGCTCTGATACCACTATTGGTATCAGAGCACACATCCAAGTTTCGGCTCTACACCTCGTGTAACCGACCCGGAAATGTCACCGGCGACCGAACCGTTCGCTAATCTACTGGGTTCGGTTAAGCCGACCCGGATCTACCCTCGGTGTCTCAAGATGGAGATGCAAACATGAAATGCATGAATGGGAACGATTGGGTTCTAACGGAGTCCTACATGCATGCCATGACGTGCAAGCAAAGACAAGATAAAATAATAAATGAGAAACCAAAAGAAAATATATACTATTTTATGAAAATACGATAACACATAATAATCTACCATGACATTCAATCATTATCTCATTCGTTTTTACCTGAGCCGAGTCTGAACTCCAAGGCTCCCTACTCATTCATATTTATCAGTTCGTTTCATAACAAGTAATTCATTCACGCAAACACATCAAAATTATCATTTACATAACAATAACACACCATCATTATACATATGTTACACGCGGCAGGTACATGTGTGCGCGGTTCCGTGCTGCTCCTCCGCAGTCCCGACAGCTTTCATCGCTCGCATTCCTCACCTACATATATATAGAAAAACCGTCAGTAACGAGTGTTACCGGCCCGGAAAATAACTAATATCAATCTGGCACAGGAGAGCAAACTCTCCTGTTGAATCAAAACCATATACTTCCTCAAGAACTCTCATCAGGGCACATATGGAGCCGTCGCGAGCCGTCGCCCTCGGGTCGACAGCGTCCCCCTTTCTTTCTCATTCTCATACCTTGGCCATTTCTCTATCGCTTCTCGCATCAAATTTCATTCCTTACCGCCCTCTGCACCTTCCATATTACTCCTGGCCTTGAGCACAAAGGCCGAGCACTCTCAGGCAGTCGCCTTCAGTACCCTTTGAACCACAAGTCTAGACATGCGCTGCATTGCAGTACCCGTAAACCTCCACACTTCTCCGGGTTTGAGGAACTCAAAGGTGGAGTTGTCCGGATCCTTCGGGAACGAAGTGGGTTCTCCCCAGCTCCAGAGCCCGCTCTTCCGAGCACACGCCCTATCTGAAGACGTGGCCGCAAGTACCCCTCATCCCATCTCTCACCGAAAACACGAAAACTATACATATATAGGCCTGGGTTGGGATTTATACAATAGGCCCGAAGGCATCGTGAGCTGGATCTAAAGTTCGAAAACAAACTCGAGGGATCTCATCCTCGAGGGTTATTAATCCGAAATAAAACTGTTGGCTAAATGGCCCGAGTTAAGTGGGATCCGATAAAACGCCACTTAACTCGTCCTGCACATGATAAATCAAATATACAATAGAGTAGCGTAAAATCAGAGAACGAGTCCTAAACGGACCTGGTAGAAGCTCCAAACGGGTCCACGCGCCTAGGCGGCGAGCTCCTACACCGTACCTACACAATCAAGCTAAAAACTAACGCCCGCATGATGAATCACACATCCTATAGCATGCACACACAATCAACACAATCACGCATCAATCAACACACATCAACCTATATCAATTCTAGCAAGCCTACTTAGGCTAATTTGCATTAGATCATGATCATTACCTAGTTACCCTAATTTATTTCTTAGCCTCCATTTTTAACACCACTCAATCAAGCAAATTTCACATTTTATCCTTAATCAAATCTACATTTATATATATTATTATAACATACAATTCACCAATCCTAGCATGCAATTCTAATAATCAATACTTTCAAATAATTAAATTAAAATAAATTATACCTCGCGTCGTCGAAAATCGGCGACGGCTAGGGTTTCCGTTTCGTGGCTCGAAACTCGAATTCGGCACCTAGCGGCGTCCGAAGTCCGATCAGATTGGACCAGGTGCGTTCGGCGGATGATCCGGCGAATTTCCCATGAATCCAATTTTCCGGCGGTTCCAGCGGTTTTCCGGCGAGTGTCGGCGGATTCCGGCGGTTTTCCGGCGACGATTCGGGACGGAGCAATCAGGGGGTCTATCGGCACCAGCTCGACGAGCTTGGTCCGATGGTGGTGTCAAACAAGGTAGCCGAGGCGGCGATGGCCGTCGACGGCGGCGTCGAAAATGGGCGGCGGTGGCGGCGTGCTCCGATCGAGGCTGCAGCCGGCCTCGACGGTGGTCGGGATGGTGGGGGAAACGTCGGCGACGGCGAGGGGGTGGTCGTCAGGGCCACAGCAGCGGCGGCGCGGCCCGGACGGCGGCGGAATCCGGCTCGGAGTGGCGACGGCCGAGGTGGTTTCGTGGGGCGATTCCGACGTCGTGGCGGCGAGATGGTGGTCGGTGTGGGTCGTGGCGGCACGGCGACTGCACGGCGGGGCGGGGCGGCGTTGATCGGCGGCAGTCCGGCGTCGGCAGCGGCGGCGGCGGCGACGACCGTGGGCGGCGTGGCTAGGGTTTGGAAGGGTAAGTGTCGGGAGGAAGAAGAAGTATTCTCAATGGCAAACTTGTAAATAAGTATTGACTCGATTCCTACTCGAGTCAAAATAATAACTAGTTCGTAATAAATCCTAAAAAAATCTAGAAAAATATGGAAAAATTCCATAAAATAAAACAAACACAACAACATCCAAATGGCATGCTCTATAACTAATAGCCCATCCGAATATAATCCAACGCGTCCTAATGCGTTATTCGGCCTAGAACTATTCTACGATCAAATAAAAATAACAATCAATACTGCATACCTCCATATACTTGATAACCCATTTTTCATCATCTTTTAGGCGTTATCATCGTACATTTGAGCATACATGACCCTCATCGCTCATAACTCACAGCTGGCCTCAACTCAGCTCGCGGTCCATGAAGCTGACTCGACTCGAACCGACAGTTGAACCGACTGGTTCACTCCCTGTAAAACTCTGACTCGAGTTACGGGTTTTACAGTCTGTCTCCCTAGAGGTAGCTGCTATCAACTTGACTCAAGTTATCCAAGTCTGGATCATTGTGGTGACACATACAATGGTGATCCAATGCTGACCATACACTTATCTCCTAGAATCTAGGGTGACTACTCCTATAATCACTGACTGGTTCTCAATAGCCAACACTAATCTAGCCCTTGCAAGTCAAGTGGAATCCTATCAACCATCTAAATCTGCGCCATTGAACCCTGTCACCCCTTTCGGCATGGGGACAGGTATTTAATCTTTCGGGGGATGCCGCCCTGTGTCGAATTGAGTCAATTCATTAACCACGATTGTGCTCGGCGGATGGTGGTCAGATATTAACTCAAGTCGACCAAGACACCCCCATAGTAATTTTTAAAGGGTGCAGCCCCGTGTCGGACTGAGTCAATTCCTTAACCCTGGTTGCACTCGGTGGATGGTGGTCGAATCTAGACTTAGGCCAATCAGGGCTACCAAAAAGGGAAAATACAACATTTCAAATAATTATATGGACTTGGATAGTTTATAAGTGAACCCGAAACCATGACCAACAATCCTAATCTGAACAAAAACATAAAATTATACATAAGTATAATTTTATTCGAGTAAAAATGCATGCAACTAAATTATTCATGTGACACAATCATTTAAGTCATACTTTAAATTTTCAATTGATTATTTAAATCATAATTCACACTTCGCTAATGATAAAATAATTATTAACTTATAACCAACTATTGAATTACTATTATTAGTATATTTTCGTTTTAGATGATAATTACTTAACCACGATCTTGATGATTTAGTTTACAATTTTAATTTTTAATTACTATCATTATGAATTACCATTTCGTGACTACTAGATTTTTAATTCATTGACTAAAAGCTTTGGTATATAGGCAATAAAATTTTTTTATCAATTCAGAATATTTAAGTAGAAATTAATTAAGTCATTCGATTAAATTATTTAAATTTATGTGTATTATCCTAATTCAAGGATACTACTAATAAAAAATTATTTTTTATTATTCAACTCAATAAAGGTTTGAACTTTATTTATTTTCATTATGTTATTTAGGTTCAACGCTTGTGATATAACCCATATCTACCTTACTAACTCGTTATTAAAATAATCACTTTATCTGCCTAGTATTAAGTTTAATATGGGAAAGGTAAAATCTTTATTTCATTAATCACTTATAACCATCCGATTTAAATTAATGGCTCATAGTACACAGATTAATTGTCAACGGTTTATTATTAGTGTATTTTTATTACCCATGCCGATTTCTTACAATAATTAATTAGTTTAGCAACCATAACCCATAACCGTTAGAATAATATTTTTTAAGGATTTATTTCGAGTTAGTATTATTTTTACCTCAAACAGGTGTCAAGTCAAGTTTTATTTACGAGTTTGCCAATGGAATAATTCTTCTTCCCTGACGACCCTTCTCTTCTCCAAACTTCATCTTGGCAGAAAACCAGATCACGTCCTCCATGCACACCCACCTCAAGATGACCACTTTCTTGCACCTTGTTACAATTTAGAGGTCGGCTACCTCATGCAGGCATCAGACCAGGAAGGATCGGCCACAACTGGACGACGAAGGGAATAGGGTCATTCTCCCACGTCAGGATGTTTGTCACCATGGTTCCCGGTGAGGAGGTCATCAGTAGTGGACTGTGCCGGCGGGAGGAATTGCTGTAATGGAACCCCTAATGGAGCTTGTCGATGAAGAACAACCGGAATCCTTCCACCCAATGAAGCTTCCATTACAGCGCCTGTTTGCAGAGGAACTCCACCACCACCGTCACTACTTGAAACTCCGCCCACTAACCGGAGCAGTTGCACCACCCATCGGAAACAAGGGTCAAGGCGAGCCAACCCTTCGACTCAGCAGCCAGACGGGCCGTCGGGGGTGTGAGGGGATGCCTTGCAAAAGATTCCTACTATTGCCCATCTTGCCAAAAATTTTGAACTCGTCGGCCATGGAAAGGATTTCAATCGTATACAATTCAGTTTAGTTTTTCATGTTGTTTAGGACTTTAATTCCAATGATTATCAAACTTATTATCATTAAAGATTTCGGTAACAATTAGCAACAATCCCCATCAGTGCTACAACCAACGACGGTCCTCCAACAGTGGTGAAAACTACCCAAAACACAAAACCGAAAGGATTAGAAATAGCAACAATATTTTTTATCAACTATTATTCATCTACACATTTCCAAATATGTATGCATGAAAACTAAGAATATGGAGATTGGAAGGATACCCAAACAAGGAGGAAGCCGGCCCCGGTAAGGAAGAAAAGAAGAAGATGAGAAGTAGGCAGCTAGGGTGAGGAAGACGCCCCAACAAGAAAATGACAGCTAGGTTATGAGAAAACACCCCAACACCAGAATTTAATTGGGTAGAGAATAAAATTAAGGAAATGAGTTAGGCCCATCACGTTGCACTTTGGACTGGGTCATTACAAAATATTGTGAAATCCCTCAACTTAATCCCACATCTAATACCTAATGGGAGAAGATCATATTTATATGTGAGAATGGACTATAAATCATTAACTTGGGCTAACCATTTTAAAGAAATGACTTAGGCCAATTATGATTCACTTTGGGCCGGGTTGGTACAAATGGTATCAGCGCAACCTAGTTACGTGTTAGGTGGTGGGCTGGACTAGGTACGGGGGCTAGGCTAACGGTCATGGTGGGCCAAGTGTAAGAATTTTGAGTACAAAATTTCCTAAGGTGGGTGGATTGTGAGATCGCTCAACTAATCCTACATCTAATACCTACAGGGAGGAGATGTTGTTTATAAGTGAGAATGGACTATAGATCTTTAACTTGGGTTAACCATTTTAAAGAAATGACTTTGGCCCATTATGTTGCACTTTGGGGTGGGTCATTACAAATGGTATCAGAGCAACCTGGCTCCTTATTTGATGGTGGGCTGGATTAGGGACGTTGGCTAGGCTGCCGGTCACTGGCCAAAAGAAGGTCGTGGGCTGGCGTTAGCAACGGGCCAAATGTTGGAATTTTGGGGTGGAAATTCTCCTACGGTGGGTGGATTGTGAGATCCCTTAACTTAGTCCCACATCTAATACCTACTGGGAGAAGATTTAGTTAATAAGTTGAATGGACTATAGATCTTTAACTTAGCTTAACCATTTTAAAGAACTGACTTAGGCCTATTACATTGCACTTTGGGCCGGGTCGTTATAAAATATTGTGAGATCTGTCAACTTAATCCCACATCTAACACCTACTGAAAGATGATTATATTTATAAGTCAGAATGGACAATAAATCTTTAACTTGGGCTAACCATTTTAAAGAAATGACTTAGGCCCATTATGTTACAGTTTTGGTTGAGACGTTACAAATGGTATGAAAGCAACCTGATTACATGTGAGATGGTGGGTTGGACTAGGGACGTTGACTAGGCTTCCAGTCACGGGCCGAAGAAGGTCATGGGCTGGGGTTAGCAACGGGCCAAGTGTAAGAATTTTGGGTACGAAATTTCCTAAGGTGGGGTGGATTGTGAGATCGCTCAACTTAATCCCACATCAAATACCTACTGGGAGAAGATTATGTTTATAAGTGAGAATGGACTATAGATCTTTAACTTGGGTTAACCATTTTAAAGAAATGACTTTGGCCCATTATGTTGCACTTTGGGGTCGTTCGTTACAAATGGTATCAGATCAACCTGGTCCGTGTTTGACGGTGGGCTAGACTAGGGACGTTGGCTAGGCTACCGGTCACGGGCCAGAAAGGTCGTGGGTTGGTTCTAGCAAGGGGCTAAGTATAGGCATTTTGGGAACAAAATTTCCTAAGGTGGGTGGATTGTGAGATCCCTCAACTTAGTCCCACATCTAATACCTACCAGAAGAACTGTTTATAAGTGGGAATGAAGTATAGATCTTTAAAATGGTTAACTCAAGTTAAACATCTATTGTCCTTTCTGTTTATTTCCTTATGTTTATTTCCTTATGGAGACGGTAGTGGTAGCCTCCCCACAAAAAAGGCTACGGCCAGATAAATAGTGGAATGTACTTGTTTTGTTTTATCTATTATACTACTTAGTGTTGTAATCACTAACGCGGAATTGCCTCCGCAGGTGTGCAGATACGAGATTAGGTGATTGACATCCAGAGTATGGAGCAAAATAAATATGAGGACTCCTTTTTTTATTTAATTGAGAAATAAGTGTGGCTGCTGGGAAACGGTCCAAGACTGTGGGATCTTTATATATGTTATTATTTATAAAAAATGTTTGACATAATTACTTTACTTTTGAGTAACACCTAGCCAGTTAGGCCCACAATATCGTGAAAAATGGCGGGTCGTTACAGGTGGTATCAGAGCACGGTTTCCCAAAAGCTCACATCTTATGACTCAAGTACCTTGTTGAAGAGTCTAATATTTTATTTTTCTCCAATAGGGTATGTCATTAGGGAATTAGTGGACCTCCCTAATAAACCTAAGTAATCATTGAAAAAAAAATTAATGAACCATAACGGAATAAATTTTAGATGGCAGGCACCCGAAGGAAGTCGAGCCAAGCTGCGCAGTCGGACACAAACCTTGAGAGTGTGTTAGGCCAAATTTTGACGGCCATACAGGGACTAGCGCAGGCTTCAGAAAATACCAGTTCTGTGGTTCAGAACATGGTGCAGAGGTTACCGGGATTGGTAATGGGGAATGGAGCTCCAAATTCGGCTGCGGGTCCTAGTAACGTCCCAAATGGGGATCAGGGGAGCGCCCAAGAGCGGGTAGGAATAGCTGACCCGGGCGAGCGAGGAGAACTTCCAAACCCGGTGCCACCGGTAGTCCGACAAGTGGTACTGCCAGATGGGGATGACAGTGATCGATACACTGTAGAGAAATTCCGGAAGAACGGAGCTGAGGTATTCATTGGAGGGACTGATCCAATGAAGGCGGAGAGCTGGTTGGACATTACTGAAAAAGCATTTAGAGCTCTCTCTGTGCCTCATCGCCATCAAGTGAGGTTGGCGACATGCATGCTTCAGGAGGAAGCATCCTATTGGTGGAAGTCCATGGAGAAGACTGTGTTCCATCAACGGGAGATTTCGTCCATTCCTTGGGCGGAATTTGTAACAGCTTTCAATGGACAATATTTTCCTGAGTCTGTTGTCCAGAAGAAAGCACTGGAATTTGCCACTCTAACTCAGAAGGATGATTCAGTCCGAGAGTATGCCAAAAATTTCTTGCAATTGGAGAGATTTGCATCTGGGAGTCTGGCAACTGCCCGGGCCAGAGCAGACAAATTTTTCTAGGGGTTAAAGCCAGAATTGAGGAGTAGGGTAGCTACGGCGCCAAGAGGCACTATAACCGAAGTGATTGAAGCAGCCACTACTCATGAGTTGGTGTACGACTATGTCCGTGCACAGAAACAGGGGAAGGCTACTATGCAACATAAGAATGCCAACCAGGGTAGTAGCAAAAACAGGTCTGAAGAACACCAGCAGCAGAACTATCAACGGAATGTCGATGGGAACCGCAAAAGGAAGTTTCAGGAGATTCCGTATCGACTATGTAAAAATTGCAACAAGATGCATTCAGGGTTATGCAGGGAGCCCCGTCGGTGCTACAATTGCGGAAGGACGGGACACTTGCAAAACGAGTGTCGTCAGCCCCTGAAGCAACAACAGGAGCAACCTGAAAAGGAGAAGACACCAGCTCCTAATCGCTACCCAGCACCTGCAAAACCAGTGGACAAAGGGAAGGTGAAACTTTTTGCAGTCGAAGTCGAGGACGCTGAGAACGAGGACCACACAGTTCGAGGTAAAATTCTGATTCAAAGTGTTAGTGTGGATGTTTTATTTGACTCGGGGTGTACGCATTCGTTCCTATCATCCCGATTAGTTAAGAGTTTAGGACTCCAAACGTCTACATTACCTAAGACTTATAGGGTCACCACCGCAACGGGAGAAGGGGAGGTCACAACGTTAGGAGTGACTAACCTATCCTTGGATATACAAGGGAAACCCTATGTGTGGAATTTCATTGTCTATGGGATAATAGGCTTTGATGTACTGTTGGGAATGGACTGGTTGTCTGCACACCAGGCTTTTCTCGACTGTAAAGGGAGGAGAGTATTGACTAAACCTTGTAATTGTGAGATGGGGATCATTTTCCAAGGGTCATGGAATGATCCATCCTCTTGTATTGTGTCGGTTAGTGAGGCAACTGAGTGGTTTGGTGAGGGTTGTAAAGTGTTTTCGGCAACTCTAGAGGAGCCTGAGTCCAAACCCAAAGAGTTGTCCATGATTCCGGTGGTAGCAGAATTTCCTGACGTATTTCCAGGTGAAGTTCCGGGGTACCCAATTTAAAGAAATGACTTAGCCCATTACATTGCACTTTGGGCTGGGTTGGTCCAACCAGATCTCCGCCTTCATTGGATCAGTCCCTCCAATGAATACCTCAGCTCTGTTCTTTCGGAATTTCTCTACAGTGTATCGATCACTGTCATCCCCATCTGGCAGTACCACTTGTCGGACTACCGGTGGCACCGGGTTTGGAAGTTCTCCTCGCTCGCCTGGGTCAGCTATTCCTACCCGCTCTTGGGCACTCCCCTGATCCCCATTTGGGATGTTACTAGGACCCGCAGCCGAATTTTGAGCTCCATTCCCCATTACCAATCCCGGTAACCTCTGCACCATGTTCTGAACCACAGAACTGGTATTTTTCGAAGCCTCCACTAATTCCCTAATGACATACCCTATTGGAGAAAAATAAAATATTAGACTCTTCAACTAGGTACTTGAGTCATAAGATGTGAGCTCTTGGGAAACCGTGGTGTGATACCACCTGTAACGACCCACCATTTTTCACGTATTGTGGGTCTAACTGGCTAGGTGTTACTCAAAAGTAAAGTAATTATGTCAAACATTTTTTATATGCGATGGAGGAATCGCTGTGCCTCACTCACCCCGGCCGTAGCCTTTTTATAGGGTGGCTATCACTACTCCAAAACAATGTCGATGCATTACAAAATTCATGCACATAACACGACCCAGTGTCAGACTGAGTCAATTCATTGACCCCGGTTGCACTTGGTGCATAGTAGTCGAATATGGGCTCAGGCCGACCTAGGCTACCAACAAGGAAAATACGTTGTTCTACCTATTATACATACCTGATTTGTGATTACGTCTGACTGTGACCAATGAACCCTAATACAGTAATGGGGAGGTCGCCTGGGACGGAGATGAGGGATGAAATACTCACACAGTAATGGGGAGGTTGCTTGGGACGGAGATGAGGGATGAAATACTCCCTCCTCCTGCATATATATCACTTCAACCATTCCCTCCATTAAATTCTCATACCCCATCATCCATTGGTATTTCCTAGGTTCAACGACCCCTTCATTAAATTCTCACACCCCATTATCCATTGGTATTTCCTAGGTTCAACGACCCCTTCATTAAATTCTCACACCCCATTATCCATTGGTATTTCCTAGGTTCAAAGACCCCTTCTCCTTTTATAAAGAATAAATGACGGCTAGGGTTTGTGAAAGCACCCTTTTACCATAATTCCTTTAACCGGGTAATTGGGTAATTAACACGGTTCACTTAACCTTTTCACTCAACCTCTTAAATGGTATGGTTCACTTAAATGGTTAAATGGATAATTAATGTGTTCGACTCGACTGATTCAACTAGAATCGTCCAATTAGAAATTACTTTTCAATTTAACCGGGTAATTCATACTTAACCAGCTAATGAAATTTTTTTTTTCCGGGTCTTTACACCTACAAATGCTGCAACTGCAGAAGGATGGGACACATAGGAGAGGGAGTGTCATCAGCCTCCAAAGCAACAATAGGAGCACCCTGAGAAAGGGAAGGTACCACCTCCTCTTTGCTAACCGACACCAGCACAACCGGCAAACAAAGGGAAGCCGAAACTCTATGCAGTTGAAGTCGACGATGTTGAGGAGGATGTTCACACTGTCCGAGGTAAGCATCTAATCGAAGGAGTAATTGTGGATGTTTTATTTGATTCGGGGTGTACACATTCATTCATTTCATCTAAAATAGTCAAGAGTTTAGGACTCCAAGCATCCCCATTATCCATGTCTTATATAGTCACTACTGCAATAGGAGACAGTGAAGTCACAACTTTGGCAGTGACTAATCTATCCACGATATACAAGGGAAACCCTATGTGTGAAACTTTGTCATGTATAGGGTAAATGGGTATGATGTACTATTGGGAATAGAGCTGGTTGTCTACACACTAGGCTTTTCTTGACTGTAAAGGGAAGAGAGTGGTGACAAAACCTTGTAGTTGTGAGATGGGGGTCATTTTCCAAGGGTCATTGCATGATCCATCTTCTTCTATCGTGTCGATTGGTGAGGCAGTTGAGTTGTTTGGTGATGGTTGTGAAAGCCTTTTTGGCTAACTTAGTTGAGTTTGAGTCCACACCCAAAGAGTTGTCCACGATTCTTGTGGTAGCAGAGTTTCCCAATGTATTCCTAGACGAATATCTAGGGTTGCCCCCTAATAACAATATCTAAAGCACAATACCACATGGCTCCTGCAGAATTTAAGGAGTTAAAGCGTCAACTTGAAGAGTTTTTGCAGGTAAGTTTCATTCGACCAAGTACTTCACCCTGGGGAGCCCTTGTTCTTTTTTGTGAAGAAGAAAGATGTATCACTTTGGCTGTGTATTGACTATCGACAACTCAATCAAGTGAAAGCCAAGAATCGGTGCCCCCTTACCGAGGATTGATGACTTGTTTGATCATCTAAAAATAGTCAGAGTATTTTCTAAGATAGACATGTAGTCTGGTTATCACCAATAGGAGTAAGAGTCAGGCATACAAAAAATAGCTTTCCGAACTCGGTATGGACATTATGAGTATCTTGTTATGCCATTTGAAGGACTACGACTTCCAAATCGTATGCCACCAAGGGAAAGCGATTGTCGTCGCAGACACGTTGAGTTGGAAGGGCAAAGTGGACAACGGTCAGTAGCTAGCTAGACTTTGGGCCATGTCAGCATAAGTGGTGGCTATCAACCCTGTGGAGCAACTAACAGGGTTACTGGCATATTTTGTTATTTCCAATGATTTACTTGATCGTGTTAAGCTAGCACAAATGGGTGATGAGCAGGTGAATGAAGTGCTGGACAAGACTCCTGACATTGTAGCTGATTCCAATAAGTGTGATCAGATGGTGCAGTTGTGCAAGACGGTTGATCATGCACTTATGATACCGAGAGGGTGAGTCAATGGTAAATATGTGTGACCGACGTGGGAGAACAACCCTATTCCCTTTGTCATCCAGTTGTGTCTGATCCTTCCTAGTCTGATGCCGGCCTGAGGTAGCAGAACCTCCGAATCAGTAGCAAGGTGCAAGAAAGTGGTCATCTTGAGGCTGGTGTGCATGGAGGACGTGATCTGGTTTTGTGCCAAGATGAAGTTTGGACAAGAGAAGGGTCATCAGCAAAGAAGAATTATTCCAATGCAAATTCCTAAATTAAACCCGACTTGACACCGGTTCGAGTTAAAAATAACACTAACTTGAAATAAATCCTTAAAAATAATTATTTTTCTAACGGTTATGGGTGAAGGTTGCTAAACTAATTAATTATTGTATGAAATTTCCATGCGTAATAAAAATACGGTATTAATAAACGGTTGAGAATTAATCAGTGTACTATAAGCTATTAATTTAAATTGGATGGTTATAAGTGATTAATGAAAGAAAGATTTCACCTTGACTATATTACATTTAATACTAGGTAGATAAAATGATTATTTTAATAACAAGTTAGTAAGGTAGAAATGGGTTATTAAAATATAATCGTGTAAATATCACTAATCGTTGAACCTAAATAGCATAATGAAAATAAATAAAGTTCGAACGTTTATTAAGTTGAATAATCGAAAATAATATTTTTGTTAGTAGTATCCTTGAATTAGGATAATACAAATAAATTTAAATAATTTAATCAAACGATGTAAATCAATTTAAATCAATTTCTAATAATATAAGTCATTTAGTTGCATGCATTTATGTTCTCATTCAGTTTAGGATCGTTGGTCACAGTTGTAGTTTGACTTACGAACTATCCAAGTCCGTATAATTATTTGAAATGTTGTATTTTCCATTTTTCGCAACTTTGGTCAGCCTGAGCCCAAATTCGACCACCATACACCGAGTGCAACCATGGTAAGGTATTGACTTAGGGCGACACGAGCCTACACCCTTTAAAGAATTACTATGTGGGAGTCTTGGTCGACTTGAGTTTATGTCTGACACCCATGAGCTGAGCGCAATTGGAGTCAATGAATTGATTCAAATCGACACAGAGCAGCACCCCCTGAAAGGGGAGACAGGGCAACAGTGGCTCAAGACGGCTCATTATACTCTTGCGATACCGAGATGGTGAGTCAATGGCAAATATCGGTTACTACAGGCCATAGGCCACGTAACGTGTGTGCACATGCATGGAATTGTAGCTAGATGGGGTGGCCACCCCTCCCAGCATAATTGAATCTCAGCATAGGCACATAACTACTAAATGTCTCGAGCAATGATAATAGGGATTATATTGACTTGTTTCATTTAATTATGCGGCTTAGTGGTTTTATCACTAATGCAAAATTGCCTCCGTAGGTGAGCATCTTTGGACTGAGGATTAAAAGTGTGGTTGGTGGTTCTTTTACCCACCTAGGTATGGTGAATTGATAATAAATTGGACTTCCTTGTATTCTCTTGTGTTATGAATGTGGCTATGGGGAAATAGTCAAGAGACTGTGGGACTTTGTGCTCACGTGGTTAATTTATATTTTGTATTGTCACATGCTATTAGAACACGATTTATTTTTATGAAATATAAATTTCTAGACTTCTTTGTTGTGGGTACGATTCATGTTCTTGAATGTTATTGTTACATAAATTATGTTTTTGAGTAATCCCCGGCCGGTTAGGGTGGTTCGCTACAGTGCCTCTTTAGGCCCAGGTTGATTGAACTCGGGGTACGATGATGCTCATGGCGGTTATGCCACCGATACTCGGCCGATTTCCAGCCAGCCGGTGGCTGGACCCTGCCGATCGTCACCACTAGCATTACCGCCTTGACTCCCTATCGATCCCGACCGGCAGTGATACTAGCCGCTCCGCCGTCGGTATTTTCCGAAGGCAGACACTGCCACCCACTTGATCGACCCGTTTACTGGGTTAGTAGATGCCTGCCCACATTCCCATCAGCCTATTAATGCTCGAGTCCGCCAACCCATGTCCATGCTTGTGTCCATCAGCCCAGCTCACGCCAGCCCAACAGTTAATTTAACCTAGACCATGTGGACTCAGCCCAATCCGGTCATGTTCATCTTGGTTGAGCTCAGGGTTCGAGGCCCATCTAAACCTTCTTGCTTCGATTCCCACTTATAGAGTCACTTTAAGGACTCAAGTCAATTTTAACTTCGGACGATCTCGATTTGAGATTTCCCGTCTATATGTATATTGTATATACCCATAGGTGGGACCACTAAGCCACGAGTTGTCAGAAGTACAAATTGTGCCATGTGGCAAGATCTGAGCCATCCACTCATCTTTGTCTTCACCCTCTAATTTCTATTGACTTCCCCATGATTTTAAATGATTTTAACCTCAACGCCGCTACCACTTCGACTCGCCGCCGATGAGTCTCTGCCTTGTCCCCGGCCACTGGATTGGTCCAGCCATAACCACCTCGCGGCCAACTCTTAGTCCGTACCCAAGATCTAGACCATGTACATTTTTACTGTCAATTTTCACCGCCGCCACTGCCGCCCTTTTAGGCAATTTTCCAGCGCCGACAAACCATGTGTATAAAACCGACTACCCCAAAAGCTTCATATTGACGAGATATTCCATTTGAGACTGACATCGACTTCCGTAGTGGCTGCGATCAGCATTGGAAATTTTGATACACATGGTGGCGATGCTGCCCATATTTGACTGATTTCCAACCATCTAGCGGCCAGACTCTGCCGATTGTCACCACCAGCAGCTCCGCCTTGATTTCCCCTGCCTATCTCGGCTTGCAGTGACACCAAGCGAGCCGCAGTTGGCATTTTCCAGCGGCGAGTACTGCAAGGTTAATGTCTGTCGGCGTTTTCCCATTTATCTGATTAGCTTTTGCTTGCCTGCATTCTAGCCTGCTTAACCATGTCCATGTCCGCTTGCCCACGTTCACATCAGCCTAAACATGCCTGACTCCCCCAGCCCATGTCCATGCCCATGTCTATAAGCCTCAGCCAAGCCAGCCCAACAGTTTATTTAATTCAGACCATGTTCACTTAGCCCAATCTGGTCTGGTTTTGCATGGTTCACTCTTGTTCAACAAATTTCCGGCCGTTTCTTGATTGTTTTTGTAATCTGATAACCGATACATTAGTTTAGATGCATATTCACATGATTTAGCGAAATTGAATGTTATAATGATTTTTATTTATTTATTTTTATTTATATATTTATCGTATATGATGTATGTTTACATGATTAGTTGTTATTATTAATATTATATTTACTTATTAATGTTATTCTATTTATGTTTACTAGAATTGTATATATATATATATATATATATATATACTTGTTTGTTGCTTGTAGGTTAATATTTAATTGTATTTAATTACATATTCTGTAATGATGACTATGATATTATTATTATTCTTGATTAATAGCATTTACGTGCATAGTATATGATATTATTATTTTATGATTAGATTATTGATTGTTTTTATTTATTTATTATCTATCTATTTATTCATGATTGTATGTATTTATTTATTTATTATTTGTTATTAGTTATTCTCTTTACTGTGTATCAATTTACGTGTTGTGTGTTTAGCGGTATGTTTATTTAGTATAGACTTTTTAATATGATTTATTGATGACGTCTCTCCTTCTCTACTTGCTTCCTTGCATGTAGAGTTTAATCGTGTTTTATACGTAGAACGGCATCGGCAACGTTTTATTGCATTCCTCCGATGTAGGGCCATTTAGCTATGTTTTCTACACATTTAATAAATTACAAGGATGAGATCGTTTGTTGGTTTATGACTTGAAGCTTGAGAAATATATTATACAAGCCTCTTCCCAAAGCCTATCATATAAGTATGTGCATGTAAAGATTGTGAAAATAATAGTAATAATAATAATAATAATAATAATAATAATAATAATAATAACAATAATATTCGACTCAGTCTGGAAAGGATCGCATGTTGGATTATTATTATTATTATATTATTATTATTATTATATTTTATTCTCTACCCGGTTAAATGAAATATGGGTGTCGGGGTCTTTTCCCATACCCTAGCCGTCATTTTAATTTAATTTTGAGAGGGGGCATCTTCCTCACCCTTGTCATCATTCTCATCTTCTTCTCCTTTCTCTCCTTTTTGCTCTCCTCTTTTGGCGACGTTCTTACACCTCGACTTCGTGTCCTATTCAGTATGCTTTCTCTTGTCATTCTTTTATTGTTTTCCTGTAAACATGCATTTAATGACTGCGCATGCTAATTTCTATGGCTTCATTGATTCATGATCGCCTTGCTTTTGCTATTGTTTCATGAACGTCCTATGCTATGTAATTGGTTTGTTTAGTGTAGCTGAGTTGCAGTCTCTAGCGTCTTATGATTTCTGTTCATGGGGTTTGGATAGTGGGCAATGCTGCAGGAATTCCTTCTGTGCTTGTCAAGTTAAGAATCCATACCAGGTCGTCGGCCAAGACTCACGCCGTGCATGCTCATTGTGCTTGGCTTGAGGTTGTGGGTTGTCGTGTGGGGAGAAGGGAGCATTTCCGGTGGTGCTGCTGGCCGAACGGTGTTCGCCATGCATTCCCGGCTGTGCTGCTTGTCAGGTGTTGTAAGCCTTGGTGCAGGTCAAGGTTCGACATGGATAGTTGTTGTAAAGCACGAACGTTACGCTTCCAATTGGATTGCTGGGGATGGTTGTAGTTGACGGAGGTCGTGATCTGATTTTAGTGCCAAGATAAGGGTTGGAGAAGAAGGACGGGTCTGTTTTTGGTGCCAAAGATGAGGTTTGGAGATGAAGAAGATGGAAAACTTGTAAATATTACTTAACTCGGCGCAACTCGAGTTAAAAAATAATACTAACTCGTAATAAATCGTAAAAAAATTATTCTTCTAATCATTATGAGTTACATTTGCAAAAACTAATTAATTATTGTACGAAATCGACATGAGTAAAAAATATAACAATGGTAAACTGTTGAAAATTAATCGGTATATTATAAGTTATTAAATTAAATCGGATGGTTAAAAGTGAATAATGAAATAAAAATTTCATCTTTACCATATTAAATTTAAGAGTAATGCTATGGCGCGCTGCCATCTTTTGGAAGCGCACCATGCACTACAAATCCGGGCGGTTGGATCGCGATCCGACGGCCCAGATCACTTTGCAAACCCCCCACCCTCCTCCGCCCGCCCCTACCGTCCGGCCGACCCCGCCGCAGCCCCGTCGCCGGCATCCTCGGGCCACCCTCGGTGGCGGCCCCTCCTCCGCCCTCCGCCACCTCAGTCCACCTCTCGCCCCTACACCCCCTCGGCTACGCACGCACTCGCCACTCGCCACCGCCGCCCGCTGGGGCGGGGTGATGGCGATGCGAGTCAAGGGCGGCAGGCTGGGTGTAGGGGCGGAGGGGTGGACTGAGCTGGCGGAGGGCGGAGGAGGGGCCGCCATCGAAGAGTGGCGGGGATGCCACGCAGCGCGCGCGAGTCAGCGCATGGGCCGCGGGGGGCTCGGACTGCGGGGCGGACGGCGGAGGGTTGGGGTGGGGTGGTTTTGGCAAAGTGATCCAGGTCGTTGGATTTGCGATCCAACGGCCCAGATTTAGCAGTGCATGGTGCTCTGCTAAAGATGGCACTTACTATAGCAATTTTATTAAATTTAATACTACCGTAAATAAAATGATTATTTTAATAACGAGTAAAGTAAGGTACAAAATGGGTTATTAAATTATAATCGTCTTAAAATCACAAACGTTGAACCTAAATACCATAATGAAAATAAATGAAGTTTGAACCTTTATTGAGTTGAATAATTTAAAATAATTATATTAGTAATATCTTTGAATTAGGATAATACAAATCATTTTACATAATTTAATCAAACTGACTTAAGTAATTAAATTTATATTAATAATGATAGTGAATAAAGATTAAAGTCGTAAATTAAATCATCAAGATCGTGGGTAAGTAAATATCATCTCAAAGGAAAATATATTAATAATAGTAATTATATATTTGTTTATAAGTTAATAATTATTTTATTATTAGTGAAGTGGGAATTATGATTTAGATAATTAATTTAAAATGTAAAGTAGGATTTAAATGATTATGTTGCATGAATAATTTAATATTTAATATTGTTGAATGGTCCATGTTTTATGTTGTCAAATTTTAATAATGATATAATATATATTAGTCATTTTGTTGCATTTCTACTCAAATAAAATTATACTTATGTATAATTTTATGTTCTCATTCAGATTAGGATCATTGGTCACGGTTGCAGGTTTACTTACAAACTCCCAAGTTCGCATAATTATTTGAAATATTGTATTTTCCCTTTTGGCAGCCTTGGTCAGCCTGAGCACCAGACTTGACCACCATGCATCGAGTGCAACTGGGGGTCAAGGAATTGACTCAGTCTGACAAGAGGGGCTGCACCCT